>JAOVYX010022297.1:0-43609 GCA_035668315.1 Drosera spatulata | reverse complement strand
TAGTTGATGCTTCATAGCGATACAAATGGTACCATCAGCATCAAAGAATCCTGCAAACCAATTTGATTGAGCATCTAGTGTAATAGGTAGAATTACAGGGATATCCAGTACTTGACAGACACGATGTAGTTGAAGTAGTCGTGCTGAATGTCGAATATGACCATTAATACAATTAATTAGTTTAATCATACCAAGTTTCTTATGTAGTCGATAACGAGAAGCTTTAGCACCTGCTCGCATTTTAAGACTTCCACCAAGCATATGTTGGATATATCGTAGTAGTGGTAGATCTTCAAGTCCCATAGTAATTTCAAGATAAGTATATCCTTTTTTACTAACTTGAATACTTCCATCACCATCGATAATTCCAGCTAGCCACTCATAGAAGGATGACGGATAAGTTGTTGCGCATGTAGTCTCTGAGGTTCCTACTAGACTGCTTTTATGTCGTTGGTTACCTGCTGATTGTGTCTTAGATACTCCATTTTGACTAGATCGGGGTAGAAAACCACTTATGAACATAGTAGGAGTACCATTAAGCAGACAGTCCCAGCATACAACACAATGCGTATTCAGATTTGAATCCGAAAAGGGCCGCTCCAGCTACTTCTCGCATCTGGTTATCGAAAAGTCTACAAAAATAGGGATTATGGTTTGTGGGACCTTCTACGAGACGCCCTCTCATGCTTCAATCTCCAACTTTGATAAGTCCATTTCAATTAATGATCCCACTTTGGATGCGGGGTTGAAGCAAAAATGCGATCTGGGCTGTTTCCCTCTCGAATTTGGACCTTAGCACCCAAAAAGTCTGTCTGTACAAACGATTGCGGCCTATATTCGGAGTTTCCTTGGGGTGAAAACCAATCACTTTCATTTGTAAATATAGATTCCCCGGACCTTATCTCCCTTGCTGGGATTATCCCATTTCAGTAAATCACTAATAGTCGAGACATTGTCAAACGATTCTCTCGGCTGTTGCTCGTAGGAAAAAGGGGTCAAGGACTGGCATCGTAGAGAGATTGGACTGTATTGCGAGGTTCTGAAAGAACTCATCCCGAGCTGCATTGCATAGTATAGAATGTTATCTTGTTTTCAGCTGTGGTCTTATACTTGAATGGATACAAGGGCGAGAGTCGCTTGAGAGCTGTCCATGCCAAGCGTATGATCGATCACACATCATTGGCCAGTGAGATCTGATGCTCGCATCTTGAATCGATCATCAACCGGATTCCTGGAATTCCTGCTCCCTTTTCCGACTTTGAAATTCAATCTATATTGGTCTCACTTCCCGTTCTATATTGTGTTCTATTTCCATCTTTGAATAGCCCCCTTTAGTTCCATAGTTCAGGTAGCAAAGTTTAGAAGACAGGAAGCAAAGCCAAGAGGTGGTGCTGCTATAAGCCTAACTAAGATTCCTGTGATACAAAAGGGCTTACTCATCACCCCTCTTGAAGTGTGTAATCATAGAAGAAGGAAAGGTGATACTCGCTGAGATCCATCTTGGGTTATGTGGAAACCACCATGGTGCCCGAATGCTCACGCAAAAGTGCCTTACATAGGGATATTTTTCGCCAACCATACAAGCTGAAGTGGAAAGCAAAGGAAGCCAAGCATCAAAATGACGACGACTACATAAAATAGATAAAGGGAAAGACTTAAGAATAGACGCCCAAGATCGGAGTTCTATAAAAGGTCCACCAATGGAAACCTGTACGGATCAGAAAAATTCCGTAACATTTAGTTTCACGATAATTAACGTGAATAATAAATTACCGTACGTTATAATTTATTTTACAGGGTTAAAAGGCTTGTTTGACATATAATAGGGAAAGAATACAAAATATGGATGAAATACAACCCTAATACGAAAATACAGGAAATATGATATTAATACAAAAATACCGTATTTATATGAAAAAGTTCTAAACCTAATTTTGACACTTATTTTTCTTTATGTCAATTTCTACTCCACCTAAATTAAATTAACTATACACTAAATATCCACTAATTTTCCACTTAAACTATTTTAATTGATTTAGTTTCCCATAAATACAAGCTCTTTTCTCCTTAAAAATTCCTTACAAACACAAAACAAAACACTTCTTACCTTACAAGATTAGAGTTAAGAAAGAGAAGAGAAGAAGGAGAAGTTTGAGGTGAAGAGGAGAAGTTAGGTGCTAAGGCGAGTAGGACGTGGAACCTTCATCATTATTAAGAGAATGTAATCATCTTGATTTCAAATTTTGTAAAAAAAGTATACACTATTTGATAAATTATGATATTAATATATGTTGAATCCTCACATGTCTAGTTTCAAACAAAGTTAATAAATCATGATTCAAAGTTAAGAATCTTAAGATATGAATCAAAATGTATGGATATATCAATCTGTAAAAAAATGGCTATAGAGATAACTTTGTGACTTGATATGAAATTACATAATAAGATTTATGAGACAGACCTTATATCACTGAAAAGGTATGAAAGTTTTGTCTTTCAGAACAGTTTACAAATATTTGGAGTTATATATAGAGAGTTATAACCAAATTAGAGAAAAAAGATCAAACTGTCTGAACTAACAAAAAATATAAATTTGAACTAATTAACTGTCATTCCTGATAAGGTTTTATGATGTAAACTTTAAATCATTGAAAATATTATGAAGTTTAGCTTATGTAAAATTTTACTGAATAATTTTTAAAATTGTATACAAGAAGTTATAGATTTAAATACGTCAAAAGGTCAAGTTGAAAAGAATCGAGGACACTCGTTCTAGAGACCGGGAAGCTCATTTCAAAGGTCGAAATGCTCGTTCCAGAGGTCGGGACGTCCGATCCAGAGGTCGGGATGTCCGTCCCAGAGGTCAGGATGCCGTCTTCGAACCTTCTAGACCAAGAATGATCATTTTAACCCCAAAACAACTCCAAATATTCATAAATATCTCTAATGATACTCAATATATAAAATCATTATCATAGACAATCAAAATAAGTATCAAAGGCTTTTATAAAACTCAACATCACCTCATAATATTAATATGATGGTTTTTCTCGAAGTACGAACAAACATTCAAAACAAATATATATTTATATATAAATCCTATCATGTTATAGGACCTGGAGACGTCGCTCGTTGAGATATAAAGGACAAGCCGAGCGTGTGTGTGGGGAAGTTTCAATAAGAAGGTAACGTATAGATTTATCGTGTATGGCGATACGTATTATTATACCGTGAGTATAATAATATGCATTGGAATCTATGGATGTAATCACTAAATGTGGCTGATATAAAATACTGATTGCATCTGTTGTGTACTATGACAAGTTGATGTGTGTGTTTGTGTTATTCCTTAATCGTTGGTATAAAGAGGATGAGTGAGTGAAAGGAGTGTAAATCCATAATTGGTGAGATAACTCCAAGGTATAAAACACAAAGAACGTTGTGTCTGTCGTATATGTTATACAGTGACTTGGTAGTGACATTCTTTCATCGACCTTGTAGGTCATCTTGAGCTCCGGTTTGGCTGATCCCTTTTCGCGGATGTCTCTTTTACTAAATCTGAATAAAGCTTGATAAGTTAAAATTGAATAATTCTCGCTAAGGGTACAATTATAACACTAAGGGAATCTATTGTCTTTCTTTACTGTTTTGAGATAATTATTGTGAATGTCGAATTGGTATGATAAGTTCCAGAGTACTAGAACAAAAGTCCTAAGTGGTCATTTCTTTTTTCTTTTCTTATCTTTTTCTCTCGTGCAACCCCTGTTAAGGGGACCGACACGTTATTGAGCTCATATGGTCACGATTACTATTTTCTGTGTTTTTCTCTTTCCTATGTTTTCAGGAGATAGAGACCACGGGAACGTGAGATATAGGTTATGGTGTTAATATGCATCTACTGTATTATAGTTTATGAACTAAGTAAAATATATAATAAATGAGAAGTTTCCGTTGTATTTGATAATATTATTGGTCATGTCTAAGTGGATTTTATTTATTTTTGTACCTAAACCAGTTAAGTTATTTTTGCCTAGGCGGGGTGTTAGGACTCAGCGGCAGTGACATCATTTGTATTAATATGTTATGCAAAATTGGGACGTTTCGAAACCGTAAGGACATATCTCGGGCCCTGAGTCTACAAAAGTAGAAAATTTCTAATAGCGATGAGTCTAAGAAAGCATAAAATGTCTAATAGTGACAAGTCTACGAAAACAGAAAATGCCTAAGAGTAGAAACTCTACCAAAGCAGGAAATATCTAAGAGTAGCAAGTCTAGAAAATCAGAAAATTTATAAAAGTAACGGATAGTAAGAGAAAGTCTACTCGACGACCTCAGCAGACTCCTAGCTTGCTTCATCCTCTCCTTCCTTAGCCTCCGAAGTCTATCCGGCCTTCTTTCGTAGAGCCGACTCCTCCTCCTCTTCTTTCGTGAAGATCCGGCCGGCCTTCTATCACCTCTCTGGATACGAATTCAGCTTCAAATACGAGAGCTGAGCTAAAGTCTTCCCCTCATTTATCGCCTTAAGATCGAAGATTTGCTTAAAACAAAATTCACATCCATAGTCAAAATCGGACTGTGTAGCCTTACCCACCTTCACGGACTCCTCCTTCTGTTGTCTGAAGCTTATTCACTTGTTTCTCGAGCTGGTCTTTCATTCCATATATCGATCATTTGAAGTCTGAAGCTTAGCCACCTTCTCTTCAAGGCACTTAGTGAGTTCGGCGATCTTGATATTTTGAGAAGCCATCTTAGAGTCTTGAGAATCCATGACATCCACGGCAGCCTTTAATCAAGCCTCCAAAGCAACTATCTTCTCCAAGCTCTCCAAAGCTTTTTTCTCGGCCTCGATCTTCGTCCTCTCAAACTTAGTTGCCTACTCCTTGACGGTTTTGTAGGCCGAGTCTGAGCTCTCAGCCTGTAAGCAGAGCTCGGAAACCCTCGACATGCCCTGTCACAAAGAGGGAGAAAAGGGTTAACAAGAACCCGAGCTAGAAGTAAAGTTGGGAGATGGAAAATGAAGGACATATCCGAAAGATGTCATTATAAGTGTCCAAGATTAGGGGATCCCGAGATACTTTTCCATATAACTCCTTGTCCTTGGGCAGGATCATGGACAACATGGTTTTACGAGCATTAAAATCTTGGAGATGGCAGGAAATATCGGAGTTGAGAAACCATGTTGGTCTATACAAGGAGAATCCGGGTAGCTGGCCTCATCAAGAGCCCTTCTATGAGAAGACGTCGAGAAAGTAGTGGCATTTATCTTCTTCAAGATGTCAAAAGGCGAAGGAACGACCATAGATTGGGTAGGACCAACCAGTGGAGTAGACGTCGGATAGGCCATTACAGTCCCAAAAAGAACCTGAGCAGGGGCCTGGTGACCGGGGGAGACCTCGGTTCCCTAATTCTAGAGTCTACTGCCTAAGGAGTCCAAGAGGGGCTGGAGTGCCCTCAGCTCGGGGACACTTGGGTGGAGCTCGTGATTCACCGTTCGGACCTCGGGTGGTAACCACTATGTTCGAGCGCTTCCAGGGCTCATACTCAAGAATCTGGTCGGTAGTCACCTGTCCGACCTTTCTTTTGCCTGCCTTCTCAAGTAGCAACAAGCTTGTCCTACTCCAAAGCGGGCTCATAAACCCGATTAATAGTCATTGTGTCACAGAGTGCTCCTTTTGTCTAACCTCTCGAGCAGCAGCAAGCTTGTCCATCTCCAAAGCGGGCTCAGGAGCTGCAAAATAAAGTCCATACAGAGTAAAGGAAAAAAGTCCTTAGAGACTAGAGAAAGAAAGTCCTTAAAGACTAGAACCGGTAAACTAACCAAAAGCGTGACGAACAAGGTCGGACTCCTCATGAAGGACAACTACGGTGAAGAGCTCATGACCCTGTTCCTCCTTCTAATCCATTATCTTTCGGAAGGCCTTCACTCCCGCCTTGTTCATCTTGGGTTTTCGAAAGTTGTTAGTGTAACGCCTCGGCCAAATCGTTACTACCGGGACGTCATCAAAAACCGCTGGTCAGGCTGACAAGTAGCCCCATACACCAACATTAGTCCTTTCAATACGCTTTGACCTCACTCGCGCATGCCCTGGGAAACATCCCAAGAGGTCACCCATCCCAGCATTGCTCCGTAGTTAAGCGTGTTCATCTTGGGTTTTCGAAAGTTGTTAGTGTAACGCCTCGGCCAAATTGTTGCTACCGGGACGTCATCAAGAACTGCTGGTCAGGCTGACAAGTAGCCCCATACACCAACACTAGTCCTTTTAATGCGCTTTGACCTCACTCGCGTACGCCCTGGGAAACTTCCCAGGAGGTCACCCATCCCAGCATTGTTCCACGTTAAGCACGCTTAACTATGGAGTTCTAAAGTGATGGGCTACGGAAAAGGAAGGTGCACCTTGTTGGTATAGATAGTATTATTATCAAACCATTTAAGTATTTCCTTGGGGTATTACATACACCCCCACTTAAAGAATGCAACGTTCTCGTTGCGACTTCATGCACGACACACAGCCCCAGAACCTTCCCCTGTTAACTTCCCAGGAGGTCACCCATCCCAGCATTACTCCACGTTAAGCACGCTTAACTGCGGAGTTCTAAAGTGGTAGGCTACCGAAAAGGAAGGTGCATCTTGTTGGTATAGGTAGTACTATCAAACCATTTAAGCATTTCCTTGGGGTATTACAGTTAGGATTGAAATCTTCAACCCATTGATGGATAAAGGACTAGCTGCCCTCATTAATCTGACTGGCAAGAACGAACCGGTTCTTCCATACTCTGTGGTTATCCGGGACCTTATCTATCCATTTCTTACTCAATTTCATAGAAAAACATAACCAACTCGACTCCTCAGCTTTATGGTTGGCGTTGATGTGGAGGAAGTTGAAGAAAAGGGTAGGACTAATGGAGGAGACTGGTAGACCGATCTTGACAGCGATCAAGTAAAAGATCGTGACAAGATAGATAGAGTTCGGGATGACTTGAAAGCAAGGTGAAGACTTTTAAAATGAAAGAGTGGATCGGAAATCGAAATACAGCTTTCAAAGTGTCTGTATTTAAGGGAAGATAATGAGGAGGGTAGTGAGACTGGATACGAAAAGGAGCACCGGGAACAATGAACCTTCAAGAATTCAAAACCCTAAACCCAAAGACCTTACTACGACAAAGTGATTGAGAACCTGTGGAGGGAGAAATTGAGGGAGTCTTCTCTATCCGATCATCCGCAGAGACAAGATCCTCATTTCTCCCTCCCCGACGTCCTCATCCCTCTACTCTATTAAGTATAACCCGTGACCTCGTTGCGGTATAATCACTAGAGGTAAGGACTCCATGACTTGGCCCCGATCTATCCTAATCTCAGAGGTACAAGGTCTACTAAGACAAGGTCTGGGGGGCAAACTACTAGAATATGAGTCCGAAGATGAACTGGAAGACTCATTGGAACTAAAAGACTCATTGAACTGGAAAAAGAAAAGCTTATAGCTTACCAAAAGGGAGAATGACTTTGATCGATAAGGGAACTAAGGTCCAAACTGGGAGACTGAATTTGGTTAAAAATTGAGAACAAGCTCCCACCTCCAAAACTGATCTTCAAACCCACAACGAACCGGGAACAAGCTTCCTCAGCTCCAGAACCGAGCATTAAGACCTGAGAACATTAGACCGGGCTCGGGTTACAATTGAAATGATGAGACAAGGCTTGATAACATGCCGAAGTCGGAGATAGTCGAGATCAGTACCTAGGTCGGTTCGAGACCAAGTCGAGACTCGGAAAAGGCTCCGTGACTTCGAAGCTCGAGCTTGACTCCTGGAGAACCACGAAATTAGTCAGACACGACAAACCCATAAATCCAACTCCAATACCAAGTAATGCCCAATATTCAACACAACTCCCCAAATTTAAACGAACCAAGAAGTTGAAACCTAATTCGTCGAAGCCGAACTCCTGACATCGTGCTCTTAAGATCTCGAAATCGGGAGTTTGAAGGGAACCGATGACTTTGATTGCCTTCAGAATTAGAAAAACCTACGATGGAACAAAGGTGAGGATCGGAAAGATTAGTATGACTTGGTGGTATCGAAACTAAAATCGAAACCTTGTACTTCATACCTTCGAGATTAGAGATTTGAAACCTTGGATTCCCTGAAACCTTCTTGAAAAACCGGGGGCTCTAGATTGGATTTCGAAGGACCTCGGGTTTAGAAGGAGATCGAAATCGAGCTTGATGAAATCGAGGATCGGCCGACACAAGCCACGTCATCCAACACGTACCAGTAGAGTTGAACAAGAACTTAACGTACGAAGAACAACCCCAAGAGATATAGAATCGTCGTGAGAATGTCCTAAAGAATCGAACGATAGTCCTAGTCAAAGTTCTTTGATCGAACGGCGAGGTATCCAAAGCCACCTGAGAACCAGAGAAGATGATGCGAACGCATTATCCTCACCTGTTCCAAGGTGATTGATAGATTCTTAAAAGTTGGTAGTCAAGGCTATGTAGTTTCGAGGACGAAACTTTTTAAAAGTTGATAGTAATATAATAAATTGAAAAAATTAAATTTTTTGGAATGTCATTTTAAGTATAAATATGAACTCGTTATAAAATTCTGAGAATTTTGATATATTTAGTTCGAGGATTCGTTAAAATAATCAGATAGGAGTTTCGAAACCATGGGTCACGAGCTAGTTGTGTCGAGACCGGGCTTCAATGAGGTCTGGGAGCAACGAAGTTGGGGCACCAAGTTGAGACGGGAGCCCGACTTGTGTGAAATTAGGGGCTTCCAGATTGGGGACTTCATGATTGGGTTTCACAAGAGAGAGGCCGAACTCGGGGAAGCAAGGAATTTGGCCTTGGCAAGATCCGGGCGTAAGAAAAACCAGTTTAAAGCTCGACAAATTAGGGCTCATGAGATCGAGGAACTAAGATCCAAGTTAGGCAAGACCGAGGTCGGGTTTAGGGCTTCACGAGATAGGAGCTCAGGGAACAAGACAGGCTCGAAGTCGGGATCCAACGAGATCGGGGATCGAAGCGAGGTCGTGAACCTAGGACCTTGGATGGGACTTGGGATCCCCTGTGAAGTCAGGACTCTTTGCTTGCGAAACCCGAGCATTAGGAAACCGGTGTTGGCTCTTGAGAAACCGAGCTTCAAGAGATTTTGATTTGTGTTTTATGAAGTCAGGCTGCCACGAAGCCGAGCAATGATGAGCGAGACTGAAAAGTCGTGTCCGGGTTGGGTACGATGGAGACCAGATCATGTCCGGGTTAGGTAAGATGGAGACCGGGGCTTCGAGGTCGGGGCTCGGGCCACTTACCCTCGAGAACCTTCAACTCCAACACCAAAGCAAATCGGGCTTAGATGTTTTGTGATTTGTGTTTGGTGAAGCCGACGTACTATAAAGTCGGGGTACTATGAGATCAAGGTACTATAACTTGGAAAGGTTTGGGCTTTGATTTTGAAAAATCAAAATCAAGCAACAAAAAAAATGATTGAAGAAAGAAAAAGGAAAATATGGAGGTATCTTCCTATATATATCAAAGATTAATGGGTCTAAGGACAAAGTCATGGCCCAAAAAGTCCTTGCGATCTTTGCGATTTTCAAACACCGATGGTTCCCAACGATCAGATTCGGATTTGTGAAGCTCGAAAAATAAAAGGTTCCAATCTTGAAGTTACTTCAAAGCCGGACCCGAGGCAAAATGTTGGTATCAAAATTAACATACAACAATGGACTAGAGGTCTAAAATAAGGTCGAAAACCATTAAGCCAAGGGTCCATGAGGAAAGGTCAGATGACACATCATGAATGGTTAAGTCATTTGAGTTCTAAGGAGATAACAGATGCCAACCATGCAGGAATCAACGATATTCTATAAATCTCCTCATTTTACCACCACAAAATATAACTTCATTGAATCCAACTCTGCAGTCATTAGTCGAACATCTACTCCTAACTAACTTAAGCATCGGAAGCGATCCTCGAGAAAATCCTCCTCGGATCCGAATAACCGTGTGTTGTTTCCAGGTGTGATTGTAGACCAAAAGTACGGATCGGAGCCCTGGGCTCACAACAAAAACATTTATCGAAACAAAAATATCACCATAAAGATACCTTGGCCTCACAAACCCAAGCCGTCTACCTGTTTTCACATGAACAGCGACGAATTAGATTTCATGGAGCAAGATCATATACTCATTTATCGAAAAATTTTCAGTTTCTGTTAACAGAAAATCCCTTTGGGTTTTGAAAAATCAAAATCAACACCAAATTGAATTTAATTCCTTTTTTTAAAGTTTCGATTAATCGAATTAATATTCAGTTTCGTTTCGATTAAGGGTTTTTCCAATATACAAAAAAGTTATTGAATTATAGTAGAAAAAAATTTTAAAAAATAAAACATAAAAGTAAATTCATGAATGAAAACAATATTAGTGAGTACAAAACATTTGGATTGTATTATAAGTATTTTTTTTCCAATATAAAAATATAAGAGAAGTAAGAAAAATGAATAATTAGAAAAAAAAAAATAGAACATAGAAATTCGGTTGAAACTACAAGTATTTTTTCCAACACAATGGGTTTGAAACTGTGACTTAATAATCCATCCATTAAATGTCAATAACAAAGAAGATATTTAATGGGTTTCAAACATTAAAACTAAATGATGGTCCATTGGATTCAAGTGCCAACCAAAGCACTAAAATTCAAATATATAATAATACGGTAGGGCTTTTTTTTTTTTTTTTGTTGATTATTTGGGACTAATAGATTTTTATATTCTCACAATGGTTTCAAGTCCAAACTTAAAAGCGTTATTATAGATCCACTGAAAACTCATTTAATACATATTTCATCTTTTTTTTTTTTTTTGGTTTTTCTAACCTTCTTTTTCATATTTTAATCTAAACATGATATTAATAAAAAAATCAACTTAAGCTGTTTGGTGTATTTATTAATAACCCCATTTCATATATACTTCATTTTGATTCTTTAGAAGTTCACATGTATAAGGAATTATGTTCTCACATACATTATTTAATCACAATAAATATTTTTGATATTTTTTAGAATTGTACTAAACCTGTGAGCTGCTATCCCACCCGCTTCTGTCTAATTAATATGGCTAGAGCTTTTTTTTATAAGACATGCATAACTACAATCAACAAAATTACTTTATGATATACATAAACATTTCAACAAAGATTAAAGATCAGTTTATTGTTTTTGATTGAATATCGTAATTCTAGCAAATACCATCCATATTTATATTTAAATATTTGTTTTGGTCAATAATTTAAATATTTGTTATCATGGCTAATGCGTCACAGATTGAGGTCTAATATTTATAATAAAAAAACTGTTCGTCCTTTCAAGCAAAAAAAGGAAAAAAGAAAAAGACTGTTTGTTAAGCTATAGAACCTCTAATCAGCGTGGGTCAAAATAGAACTGCATTGATTATTACATTTTGGAACATTCCCAGATTCTGAAAATGGGAAACTTCAAGAAAGTTTGAAAGACTCAAAGGTTTGTTTGTATTCTCTTGGGCTTCGAAATCAATTAAGCTAAAGTACACGGTTATGCTGTATCCAAAAAATGGGTTTAAAGGCACTCTTAAGTTAAAGTCTTTCTTGGTCATCTTAGTTAAAAATATTTGTAAGAAAACAATAATCAATGTCGTTTATCATCAACTATATATATGGATATTATCACCTACATGTTCGCATCATATTTATAAAATTTGATAAATCATCGGTTATACGTATATTTAGGAATGATATATCTTGTTTAAAGACTATTTTAAACCGTTCGTCGTAATAGTTTTTAGTTTTAGTTTTAAGGGTTAAAGTATTAGAATAATTCTAATTTTTGTTTTCATATTTTATTGGAATAGGTAATTATATTTAAAGGTTGGATTATTAAAAAACAATATTTATCATTATATTTTATGAATATCTTTAATAATTTTGGTTAAACACATTTTATCCCTTCAATCCATTTTTTATACCGTATCTAATCCATAAATATATCATGAGGATGTGGTGAAGTTCTAGGTTGTTCAGATGTTGGTCTATGGAACATGGACCAATGAAATTAATAGTAGTAATATATTCTAGGCTTAGAAAATTGGTGAAGATGTTGATCTTAGCACGATCTTGTGTTCTAGAAACGTTGTGATGTTCCCCATAAGTAAGTGTATTTGGATATTGAAAAGATTGACATAAAGCACATAGACGTTTACTCCTTGTAGTCCATTCAAATCATAATTTCACCATATATTCACAATTCAATAAGTATTTAAAACATCTTTATCTTCTAATCTGATAATATTTGGTCGTCTCGTAACACATATTCGATTAAATAAAAAAATATATTTATATAATCTCGTTAAGTATAGGACGTGAAAAGATCACAAACAACCTTATCACTATTTTTTATATAAAGAGATTATTTCTTAATGTTTTCAAATATTGAGGCTTAGAACTCACGGTTGTAGCATAACGACTTACCTTTGAGATATAAGTTAAACTTTTATTAATATATCACTATAAATTTATGAAAAATAACGTTTGATCGTTGTATAATACAAACCAAAATTCGACTCAATAGAAACAAAAATCAAATTGTTACAACTCCAATAAAATGGATGGAGTACTATATTGTTATCAATAGTTTCATCTTTCTCTATTAGAGATTGATCATTTGAGATTCGGTCAAATTTCGTCTGGACGGATATGACTTTGGTCTCTGGCCTGGACAATGTGGTCGTTGTCATTTGAACCGTTTGACCATTGTCTGTCAGCTTAGGTTTTTTGTCTGTTTAAACAGAGCTCATATAGGCCCACACAAGAAGCAGATTCGGCGCCGCAACCACCGGGGCATCGATGAAGTTAATGTTCCGATGTGGGAATTCTTTAGAAGGAGAATCTATGATGGAAGTGAACACACCAGGTCTCCAACATGACATATATTTCCAAGTCCTTGATTATTTTCTTTCTTTCTTTTTTTATCTGCATCTGATCTAGATCTGTGTCAAGAGAGATTGATTTATTGAAAACTATTTTCTGGATAATCATGAGATCAGGTGTTGCTTTGCATTAGTATTTATTTTATACATTAGATCTAGATCCATGAGTTTATGAGTATATTGTTCATTTTTAACTTCAATATCGACATACGTAACTAATAAATTCACACATATTGTCAACAGGTAATAACATATCAGCACAATGAAGGCAAAAGATAAAACTCACGAATTGCATTATCAACATAGTTTCGGCAAATACATGGCATTATCCATGCGATACAATCCTTTCGCACCTTTGTTACCATCAACATCTCCATTCTTAAGCTGATAAGTTCTCTCCAAAATCTCTTTCATTCTGAATCCTGCAAGCTTATTCAACTGCTTCAGATCATAACAAATAGTACCACTAAGCTTCTCGTTACTCTTCCCCAACACAAGCTCCTTCACTGTGTTTCCTCCCTTGTATCCCTTGATGATCTTGAGTCGACTATATGCATTGTTCGTCGAGTCCTTGTACATCAAGTTGTGATACACTTTCGCTTTGGACCTCGCCAGAAGAGGGAAGCTCCAGTTCTGGGCCAGTTCGGTTAGTTTGGCGTGTGAAAGCTTGGCGTAGTTGATTGCAGAACAGATTCTTAGCTTCTGGCTCTCTTCTGCTCCCTTGTGTACCTAGTTTATAAATGACATTGGAATGAATAACTCAAATTGTGCTTGAAGTCCCATCTATGTTGATGTTAATGATGGGTGTGTAGTTGCTATCTTTTGGATGTATACTTAGTAAACAGATAAGCATGAGCTAAAAAGTATATGTAAGAGGTTGTTGTGTCTGCAAGGATTTGGATCCTGACTACCAAGATGACTATTGAAGTGTAAACGTTTACCTCAAAATAGACATTGATAGCTTGGTATATCCTATCGCAAGACTCACGCGCTGAATCTGGCAATGAGAACACAATGCAAGAGAATGTCGAAGGCTTCAGATGCACGTCTGCAGCAATCTCTGATGCATACAAATCCATCAATCGTCCCACTTTCTTCAACGAGGTCAGGGAGAACTTACAGTTCCCATCTAGGAAGAAAATCTTTACGAGCCTGATGACGAGATCAACATTGTACGTACACCGTGTTCCACTTGGGGCTGGAATCAAAAGATCATCTGCGGTCGCTTGATCGAGTTTAAAGCCTATCATTCTCTCTAGCTTCTCCCTACAACATTTGCTGATCCTGATATTCGATGCTACTCTCAGTACACTTAACAGTCCTTTGAGAAAGATGCGTTTCTTGTCGAGCAAATCGAATAAGTTGATCACTTTCTCAACTACTCTAATCTTCTCCGCCCTCGAGGAATCCAGGACTCTGATCATGAGGTAACGACAGAGGAATTTGCTCACAATGGCTTGGTCGAGTCTCTCTTTCACCATTTTCCTTGTAACAACCTCAATCACTTCGATGTTGAGAGATGCAAGATCATCGAACCACCAATACTTTCCTGTCAACTCGCTCTTAGTCACTGTGCTTCTCGAGTCACACGATGACCGAACACTAGTACACTTTGATGGAGTCCCCGTCTCAAGAAGCAGAATCCTCTTCACCACCTCGTGCACCAACCTTTTCAGCAAGCACTTCGGTTCGCCATTTGAGGAGTGCATTTGCTCTATGACTAAGCCCCTGACACCAGCTCGCTCCTCAAACAGAAACCTTGAAAGAGAATATCTCGCATCACTCGAAGCCACAACGTGCTTCATGTTCCTACCATGTACTAAACTCAATACCTTGAGATCCTTCATACGTGACGACGAGGCATGACAACCGCTTCCAACCAAGTGCTGGCCGTTCCCAAGAGCCACCAAGAGGTCTGACCAAGCCCATGACTCGACATCACCAATGAACTCCTCGCTTCTGCTCAACAAGTTTGGGATCCCCGAGGCAGGTTTCCCCATTCCTATATACCTCGCAGCATGATCAAGAAGCAGAACATTAGAATGCGTGATCTCAATGTCGCCATCATGAAGGCAAAACTGCGCCATGAGCTCGAACCCAAGCGGACCACCAGGAAACTCCAGGAATATCACCTTATCGGCCCTGCTACCTGTACTTGAAGGCGCCCGATGCTTATTGGTAACAGATTGCTTACTCTGCTGGAGGAAGTTGCTAGGCTTTTATGCAAAATTGTTGTGTCAGTGAACTACAAAGTTCAGATAAAAAAGCGGGCTGTTACATTAATGTATTGTACAAGCATTAGATGAAGTATAAAAGAAGCTTTAGGGAGCCAGAAACAAAGGGGAGATATACAAGGAAAGCATTAAATTTTGGGACACTTTAACAGCCAAATTAGACCCCAGTACAGGGAATTTGAATTTTTATGGTTTGCAGTATCTTGCGGGAGAAATGTCTCGCGCTTACACTGCTGTATCATGTGTTTTCGGTTTAACTCATTGCATCACCATATTTATGTGTATTTCATGAATCGGTACTAAAGTTAGCGAGACCCATGCTTTTGAGCTAAAAAGCTGTTACTTCAGATGGCATGCCAGATTACCAGGTTATATAGCTTCCCCACTGCCATCTAGCAGCTTATCGGTTTTTAATTACCGAATATTCAATCCTCATCAGAAGAGCCGAATGGTGGACGGCAAAGGTGAGTGGCGGTAGAGAGCTAATCATTTTTAGATAGATCATAGACGACAAGAATAACTTTAAAACGACGAAATACGCAACATGGAGATAGGATCAGATAGAGTTGCATACTTGCATTTCTGGAAAAGGTGAAACGATACAGATTCACGGCTCATGGGTTACATAAAGTCGCAAGGGAGACCTATTGGACTCAAGTAAAAATGTTTAGAAGAAGACAGTAAAATGTAAGAACACTATAAGTGAAGTCATGAGAACGATAATGACCATATGGAACTCAATTACAAATACTCTCTACCATACAGTATGAAACCGAAGAGGGTAAAAAAAAAAGAAGAAGATGCTGGCTTTGCCTTAAAAAATTTAGGGTCTAGTCGACAATAACAATGTGATGATGAGAATGGCAATGAAGATAACTACCTTAGAAGCCTATAAGGTAGCAAGCTAAGAAATGGAAAGCTAAGCCTTGCAAGGAAACTATCATATCTCCCCAGAAGCATTATTCATGAAAGTAACAGGTTAGATACAGAACTAGCTCAAGCACAAAGACATATACTATATCAACTCAAACACTCAAAAGCAATACGCCGCTGCGTAAGTAAAGAAAAGAGTGGCGAGACAGCAAACAGAGAAAGAGAGACACACCTCATTCACCCAGAAAACCTCTTGGCCATAAACATCCACTTGAAGATCACAGCAAACTGCAACTGCCTCGTCTGTTGTCATTGTAGAAACACGAGAAAAAACAGAGATGAGATTATTGAAAAGCAGAGCGAAAACTGAAAATGCAAAAATAAGAAGCTAGCTATCTTCTTTCTACTGGGTACCTAATAATACGTAAAGCTAATCTGTTTTAGACTTAGCTGTGGAAATCAATGTGACAATGTGGCTTTCAAGCTTAACTTGTATTCAAAGGAGAGAAAGAAAATGGAAGGAATGAGAAGCAAAGTGGTTCCTCCAACTTGTTGTCTTGTATGGACAAACTATGCTACTAGATTCATTGGGTAGGTAGAAGCATAGATATACTAATTATCTATTAGGATAAAAGTTGAACAAGTGTGCAACATTGAGAATGGAGAAAACAATAGGAAAAATTAATAATTCGCGGAAAACAATAACAACCAAGAAGTAGTTACCAGGTAATTCAAGCCCTCATAACGAATGGTTCCCATGGCATCACATTGGTATTTGTCAAACCTATTCCTGATCGTTATACCACGATCTAGGACGAACCACGAATCAAACAACCTTGATTATGATACAATGATCTAAGCCAAGGTGTTGCCATTGCCCGCAGTCTGATAACCTGATAATAACATTGAACAACCAGGACTTTATGCTCCAAGAAATCAGGTCACGAAATTGACCCAATTTTGATAAATGGGGAACCAAGTTACAGATAAATGAGAAGCAGAAATTGCACTCTTTTATTTTCTCCTTGTGATACATTGTCCACAATTAGTCCAGCCAAAGATGCATCACAAAAACAAGTGAAACGTATAAATGACTAACCATGTACTACAAGAAAGCAAAATGATAGGCGTAGTAAAAAAACAGACATTTACTTGATACAACTGATTCTCCAAACACATTCAACTAATTTTGAAAGAACAAGCGATTCAATCTTAATTTCTTGAAATTTTCTTTTCGAGTTCTGAAACCAATAACTTCTACCGTCAAAACTAGTCCATCCACTCGATTCATCACATCAATCAAGACATCATCAATTCACAGATTCTAATCCCCCGACTCCACCAAATCACCGATTGGACACACAACCCCAATCGATCAACCGATTCTCCAAACCATTTCCCTAAACACCCTCATTCCCAAATCCCCACCACAACCGCTCAAATCTCCGTTTACATTGTACCACTCCTTGGTTCCGCAGCGGCGCAGCGGTGATCAGTCGGACATGGACGACGATGAATGAGGAGCATTGAAGCTGTGATGGAACCTGAACGATTTCCTCGTGAGTTTTGATAGAAAATGAAAAAAAGGCGAATTTGTAAAATAAGAGAGAGAAAAAAGAAAAAAAATTTATAGTTTTTTTCTTGGATAAATTGATTAAGAATATCCAATTTTTTTTATATTTTAAGATCTATTTTGATTTATGAACGATAAATAAAAAATCTATAAATTATAAATAAGGATCTATAAATTATAAATAAGGGATATTGAACTGTAAAATCAAAATAAATATTAAAATATAAAAAAAATTTCTCTTTGAAAGTTTGATGCTTGTGAGTAAAGAATAGAAAATATTAGATGTTTTCTTTTCAGTTATTTAGGAGTAGAAATAAAAATGTTTTAGGTGTTGAGATCATAATTTTGTTCATATAATTAATGAGTGAGTCAAATATATCCAAAGGTCAATGAAAAGGGCAAGTTCAATAAACTTTTTTGATTTTTTTTTATCTTTTAAATCTTTTCTACATAAAGAAAAAAATAATGATTATAATTTTTTCTCTTAATTTTTTCTTTTTCTCCATCGGAAAAAACTCAGAAGCACATCCCAAGAAAAAAAATTTAACCACTTTCTTTTATTTTATCCTCTTTTCTTTTTTTCCCTGAACCCACAAACAGGGTGGAAGAGAATCATTAAGCTGGGCGACCGCATGTGGTTTCTCACATAATAATGGGATGATCACTTATGATGACTTTTTTCTTTCGAGAGTATCACTTGCGATTACACTTATAATGTACTCGTTACGTCTCAATTTTTAAATTTATATATAATATTTTTATTTTTTATATTATTTAATATATTTTGTGAATCTTCATTTTTGTTTTAATAATGTACGAAATTATGTTATATACATAAAAATTTTAATAAAAATGATGTTTGATCATACTACGACATAAACCAAAATTAATCTCCACAAGTCAAAATATTATAATTAAACACAACAGTGTTTTCCTCTGAGAATCTATCTATATCTAAACATGATATAGTATCTTCGTGTTCAGATAACATGCCCACAGACACACACATTTATATTTGAGCGAATGTTCTACCTTTGGTGTTTTTTCCATTTATTTCATTTCTAATGCTTCTAGCACCCACAAAAATATGTTTTTCCGTCCCATAAAAGATGTAACATATACGTATTTTGTATTATTCTATACGTATGAATATAAATCTCGTTTTCATATCAAATCACGTCTGGTCGTCCCCTAATATATATTAGGTTGAAATACGTAACTTACATAACTATTTATGTTTCACGATAAATTTACACAAAAATTATGTTTGATCATCATTATACATGTGTCAAAATTTACATCGACACACGTATAAAGTCAAAATATTATATTTTTTCTGAAACGAAGGGACTATAACTCTGATCGAATTATGTCATGAGATAGTGCGCACTTTAAAAAAAACATACGAGTCATTGATGACATTTTCAAAACATATCACTTTTCCGTATAAATTATTCATGTATATCAAATCCTCATGATTTTTCAAATAAAAGACTTTGGTAGTTTCGCATCTGGGGATTATAAAATTGAGAGCAGCTATACAAAATTCACCAGGTTGCCATGATATAGACATATAGAATGACTATATGAATCCAAGCACTTTCAATTATGGTTGATCAATATTCATTACTCATTCTAAAAATAGAAAAAAAAATCATAACTATCTAGTTTATGTAAGGATTTATGTATTTATTAGTAAAGTAAGGTCAAATTATATGATCTAATAAAAAATATAAATTTGAATGAATAAACTGTAATTATTGATAAGCTTTTATGATTAAAAACTCTAATTCTATGAAAATATTATAAAGTCTAGTTTATTCAGAATTTTACGAAATAATTTTTGAAACCGTATATAAGAAGTTATAGATTTAAACATGTCGAAGATCATATTGGATAGAATCCGAAAATGAACCGTTTTGATGCCGAAACAACTCCAAATGTTCACAAGCATTTTAATGATGATAAATACATAAAATCATCATCATGGACTATTAAAATAAATATCAAAGTTTTATTCTCAAAGTTTGGCACCACCACATAATATTATATGACGGTTTTTCAAGAAGTACGAACAAATATGCTTAACCCCATAACGTGAACAATCATTCACAATGGTGTTTCTTGATACACTTATCCTATTATATCATAGAATTTGGAGACGCTACTTATTATCACTTAAGAACGAGGCTGAGCATGTGCATCTAAAGAACTATGATAAAAGGTAACGTTTAGATTTATATGTGTGACGATGCATATTATTATATCGTGAGTATAACAATATGCATTTGATTGTTTGGACGTAGTCACTAAATTAAATTATTGACTGCAACTGTTATGTGTTATGTATTAAATTTTGAGTGCTGTGGAGTGTTGTTACATAATATATTTTATGTCTTCTTTGTTGGTATAATGAGGGTGAATGTATGAAAGGTATTCTGATCTTTGAAAAAGATGTAAATTTCGCTACAAAGGTGATATTCTGAGTTATGATTAAGTGCATCAAAAGTTTTTAAACTAATCATGTACAAGTGAACTTAACTCAATTCTTATGACTGAATCAGGAAGTATAATTTTTGTCTAATTGAGGCGTTGGGCACAGCACAGCGACAGTGACGTCATATGTGTCATTAATAAGTAATGGAAAATCGGAGCGTTACAAAGTGATATCAGAGCCAAAGGTTTAGCATAGAAATTACGTTAAATCAGTTGGAATATGTTAAGCATAATACAAATGCATGGAATATAAGATGAGTATGATATCATGAGTTGTATTACACTGAACTCATAGGTTGTTTGCTTAATTGGAATTGAAACAGCACTTGTGCAAATAAGACCAGCCAAGAATAAAACATTGACGTTTTGAAGATATATTTGAAATGGTTAAGGCACTAAGATGTGCAAAAATGATATTCAGAGGATATATGCCATGTGGTATATATGCCATTAGAAAATAGGATCGAGGTGTTTATCTGGGTGGTAGCTGTTGTATGAGCGTCTTGTTTGGTACCGCTACTATGTGTGATTTGGGATAAAAATTAGGGATAATTAGTAGATATTTCTATAATGAAATAGAATTGCAACATGCATTGAGTACAATACGAGAAGAATAAGTCAAATGGATTGAGTAAATAAGTGAGATTTACTTTCTGAGATGAGTAATAACTTGATCATGAAGGGTGGGAAGACAAATACATGATGTGATATATGTGAGCAATCTTGTTCAAGTATGAGAAGTTAATACACTTGATTGGAAGGTTAAATTATATATGTGATCTTTTTTGCCGTCAAGATAGTAGCAATACATGCTTAGTGAAAAAAGGTGCTAACATGATTAGACATACATGTTTTCAATATGATGTAACACATAAATATGCTTTCATAAATAAAGTATGAGGAAAATATGAAGCAATGTAAACGATGGTAGTAGGAAGAGTATGAAAAAAAAAAGTTTAATTTTTATTAGCCTTAGAGAAATATAACTTTGTGAAACGAACTATAAAGTGTTCGGTTGAAGAGGATGTATAGATATGTAGAATAATTATAATGTATTTGAACATTAATAGTGAAATTTATCAAATATTAATAAATGCATAAAGTTTGAGATGGAGAATTGGGACATATTGCGCATGAGATGGACATGTTATTGGCATAAGATTGCTTGATGTTCAATAATTGAGATGGATAATAGACCTACAGGTTGAGCCAAAATAAGAATTATGTGGTTTGTCTCCCTTATTTAGAATGTCTGTATGCAATAAAATGTTTTGTTGTACCTCATACATGACAAAGTGATTGTAGTCAACGATTTTCTGTCTTGATCTATGCTGAGATGAAGGGTTATTGGGAATGAAAGAATAAATTGAAAATAACAAGTGCTGAGTTAATTACTCTCCTTGGGTTAAACATTGAGTTGGATGCCTAATAACCGCAAGATGTTATACGCTTGCACGATAGTGATATTTTATTTCGAGGATATAAGTGTTGTATTCTCAAAGATATATTTTGGAATAAAGGTTCACCGAATCTCATCAGAATACTTCAACTAAGAGTTAAAAAGTTGCTTATTGAGCATTGAAAATATTACTGTATGAACTGCAAGAAACATCAGTCTAAGTACATTTTCTGTATGAATCCATGGATTGATGATCCAAGAACAAGAAAACACAATGTGTTTTAGGAATCACTGTCGTGTATCAATTAGAGATTTGAAGTTTTTCCAAGTTATGACTTTTTGATTGGAGATCATATAGAATCAATTTGGAAATGGAACTTGAGGGCATATACTGGTGAAGATTTGATATGTTTGCAAATCTCAGATTTTTATCATTGAAATGAAGAGAATCAAATTTTGGAATATAAAAAAGGGTAAAATATGAGATAAGCCAGAGTTATGTTAATTACTCTTGGAAAGTATAGTGATGCGTGAAATTTAAACTCTCAATGACAATTTATTATTGGAGATATATTAGAAGTTGTATTGTTTATCTCATATGCGCTTTCCGAAAAGCATGGAGTACAAACTATGTAGTAGCAACTGTGACAGAAGGCAGGAAATCTTTCAGAAGAAACTTGGAGATTTCATCTTCTTAATACAAAAGATATCCACAAATGTTAATAGTTAGTTTGACAAGACTGAAAACTTCAGCAGTAAAGAGAAAATTTTCTTACGTTCAAGAATTTCTTGGGATATTATGAAGTTAATATTTTAAAATAAAATTGAGAGCTGTAGAGGTAGAGAAACAAATTATAACCTGAACTTGAGTTGTAAATAAGGAGTGTCTTCGTGGTAAAAGAAAAGTAAGTTATAGTGTTCAATGTTGATATTTGTATACAGAACCTCAAATATATGTTATATCTTCTATTCTATTCATCTAGGATTCTAAAATTCAATAATGTCTTCAAATCAACCTTGCTTGTGTTGTACTAAATGAATTAGAGTGGCATTACAGTGGTTGCCTAAAAATAGTTAGATTAGGTTGAACTCGACATGGATCAATATCAGAACAATTATGATGATATGATGGGACAATGAGATTTTAGATTATGTCAAAGAGGATATCAAATCTAGATCTCGTTTGCCTTGTTTGACAAAGTAATCCATGCATGACAATTGGATTATTTCTCATATCAGCATTTTCATGGAGATAAGAAAATTTAGATTTTTCTTGGATTATATATTTGATTACCTTTATACTCTAAATAGTATAAATAAAGAGCGAAACCCCATTGAACTCCTTCATGATTCAAGGATCAATCCTTCTTATAAATCAGCAAAGAGAAATACAATGCAGTTGATGATCAAGCAAGTAGTGAAGTCCTTCTTTGGAGTGCTGTTTGTAATGGCTTTCTACCTTGCGCTCATTGGTGTGGTGATCAATATCATAACATTTTTCTTCGCAACGTTTGAGGAAATGGATGTTGTGGCGCGATATATCATGATACCAGTTATGTTAGTCTTAGGACCTATATGTTTAATCTTACGTTGTAATAGGTAGAGACGAGGCTGTAAGATAATGTTATGCGATATTAATAAAATTTTACATTTTGATGGTTGATCTACTGGGATTAATAATCGAATATAAGACTTTATGTGCTCTGACAATATTTCAGTTATAATTGAAGATTATTAAGATTCACAGTGATGCTCATATAGATGAGAATATAAAAGGGAACGATGGTCGTGGATTTTGATAGTAAAAGGATGTGCCATCAAGTGACATTGAGAAAACATGCTCTAGTGGTAACATTGGAAGTAAGGAATAAGAGCTATACACCTACTATCTTTGTGTCTGTACTCTCAAAATATTCTGTATTAGAAATATGCACATGTGTGCTTTCTAAATATACACTTCTGTGTATTCTTCTATTGCTTATCAATGCTGATATATGATAAACCTAAAGTTATTACTTACATAAGTGAAAATTTTTTTGGACAACAAAGATAATCGTCTATGGTATTTGTACGATCATATATAGTTAAACTATGGTCTATATTCACTATGCTGGTTGGATCCACTAGTGGTTGCTTATGGTGTTTTATGTATCTTAAGTTATAAGTCATATAAGTTCAAATGTCAAGGGAAATACACTTATATTTGAGGATTTCGAAACAAAAAAAAAAAATTCTCTGAAATTGGTATTCTAAAATAGGAATTGTGAATCGTTGAGAAAGAAAATCTATCTTCATGACAAAGGTTATAACAAGTTATTTGTGTAAGTGGTTAAGTTGTTATACAAAAGCATAAACATATGCCTACCTCTTAGACTAGTAAACCAGCATTCCTATATTTGGTATTGTCATCAAACTTATTTTCTTTTCTTCACGCTAAAATATTGGGAGTGGAATTGTGATGGTTATCCGGGAGCAAAAAAGTTAAGATTGAGTTTAACATGTATCAATAAATGATCAAATCATCGAGATGTGAGGAGATAACGGGATTTCAGATCATGCTTAAAGATTATCGAACCCAGATCTCCTTTGTCTTTACTAGGCTAAGTCTCTACGCATGATAAATGAATCACACGTAGTTCAAAAATAATTCAGATTTTATCGGATATTATTTTAACCCTTCCTAAACACCAAGTAGTATAATAGGAGGTGAAACCTCAGCGAACTTTTCATAGATTTACCACAACTAGGGCTGTAAGTGGGTGTTTCAGGGAAATGAAATGGGCGAATTTCATAAATCTATCAACCACTACTAAAATGCTGGTTTTACCCTCTAAATTTGGAAGCCCTTCAATAAAGTCCATGCTAATATCTCTCCATGCGCCTTCGGGAATTGACAGAGACTGTAACAATCCTGTATTTAACGTTTTTAGTCTTGTATTGCTGACAGGTAGAGCATTCTTGAACGTACTTCTCCACTTCCTGTTGCAACCCAGGCTAGTAGAAGATAGAATGGACTCTCTGGTAAGTAGCTCCAACTCTAGTAGAAGATAGAATGGACTCTCTTGTAAAAACCCAGGCTGATTTACAGTACGATATTGCCGTGCATTCTTTATATTTGCGTGATAGAGCATCTGTTACTCTGTTTTCTTCCCACTGTAGTTAAGCCCAGAAGCTTAGACATTTCCTTGATCTGAATACAGGAAGTGAGTTTTTGTTCCACTAGGTGTTTTAGTGCCTCATGGTCTGCACGGATGATGAACTGGTTTCCATACAAATAGTGCTTCTATTTCTGTATAGCTGTGAGGACTACTAAGAATTCCTTCTCATATGTAGATAACCCTTGGTTCTTAGGTCCCAAAGCCTTACTTAGAAAAGCTATTGGTCTTCTATTTTGCATCAACACAACCCCTATTCCACTGACACAAGCATCACATTCAATCACAAATGGTTGAGTAAAATCAGGTAGGACCAATACTGGGATAGTACATATGCTTGTTTTCAGCCGTTGAAAGGCTTGCTCTGCTTCTGTAAAAGTAAACCCCCTTTCCTTCAGCAATGTTGTCAAGGGCTTGCTAATGATGTCATAGTTCCTTAGAAACTTTTTATAGTAAGCTGTTAAACCGAGGAACCCCCTTAAAGACTTCAGAGTCTTGGGAGTGGGCCAATTCTACATATCCAATATTTTTCCTTCATCCGTCCCCACGCCTGTGGCACTGACCACATGTCCAAGGTACTCAACCTTATCCTGCCCAAAGCAGCACTTAGATATTTTAGTAAAGAGTTTATGCTTTCTAAACAATTCCAAGGTCAACCTGAGGTGTTCAACATGCTCCTTCTTACTATGACTGTAAATCAGTATGTTATATAAAAAAACCAACACAAAATGCCTTAAGTATGGTGCAAACACCTCATTTATGATGCCTGAAACGTAGCTAGGGCATTAGTTATCCTAAATGGCGCTACTCTAAATTCATAATTGCCTAAGTGTGTCCTAAATGCTATCTTGTATTCCTCATCCTATTTCATTCGAATCTGATGGTACCCAGCCCTCAAATCCAACTTTGAAAAACAGACAGCACCACATAACTCATATCACTGGTATGGAAAACTTGTCCTTTATGATCGTGGCATTCAGCTGTCTATAATCCACACAAAACCTCCATGTTCCATCTTTCTTTTTTCACCACTAAAATAAGATAAGTAAAAGGACTGTGTGAGGGTTTAATTATGCAATTCCCTAAGATCTCAGTAATTTTCTTTGTCACCTCTTTCTGGAAATATGCCAGTCTATATGGCCTAAAATTTACTAGTCTTGTAGTTGCTTCCAGTGATATAGCATGGTCATGGTTTTATTTTGGAGGTAGCCCTTTAAGTTCCTCAAATACATCAGAATAGGAATTAAAGATGGGAGAGAGAAAGTATGATTCCTTCATTGTTAGATCAATGAAATTTGTGGTACTACCTGAGTCAATAAGAATTTCCAAGGTGACTTTACCACTCTGTCCTTTAATTATGATAGTGTTGGAAGATGACAAACCTGACAGGACATGAAAAGTGATCCCTTCCTCTATTGTTTCCTCTACTTCCTCCTCTTCTTCTGGTTGTACCTCCTCATTCCCTTCCTGAACTATATCACTGCTACACATTCACATTGAATTCACCTGCCTTACCTTGCAAACATGTCTAGGGCAATATCTTTCATGGCACTTATAGCATAATCCCTTTAGATCCCCAGGATTAGGCTTGTTCTGTTTCTGTACATCCTTGGGAGGCACCTGCCCTGTGGCAGTAGAAGGCCTAGCAATAGAGTTATAGGGATTAGCTATACTATTTTGTAGTTTTCCCACCATGGGTTTGGAAGACACATTAAACCTAGCCCTTTTGCTAGCTGCATCTTGGGACCACTCCTGTAACCTAGCATGCTAGAATATCTGGTGCAACATTGAAGGGCCAAATATTTTTACAATAGCACGTAGGTCCTCCCTCGGTCCACTAAGAAAACTGGAGACAAAATACAGTTCATCAAGATAAGGGTAAAAGCTCTTGAGTAAATATCTTTTCTCCTCAAAGTCCTCTATATATTGTTCCACTCTTCCATGTTGCCTCAGTTTATTTAAGTCTTCAACCAAGTCATACCCAACGCTACTATATCAAACCTTTCTACTAACAGTCCCTTGAAAATAGTCCAATCCAGGTAACTAGGAGTATAACGCCCCTGACTTTCCGTGCTGGAAGACACGTGAGCGTTATGTTATCACGGACCGGGTTTGTGACAAAGCCAAACAAACCGAATGGGTTTTAGGGTACAGGAGTCAAGAAACTATAAACATTAACCGAATTCATAGCTTACAATCCCAAATTCCTGTTTAGTTACAACATTAAAGCGAAAACTATGCAGATCGTTTATACATTTAAACAATATAGTCATATGATCTGCTGTAATATCCGAAGTACATGCGATCATCTAATGCATGCAAGCTCTCTCTAAGAGCCTTCAGGTGCTGTTGGGGGTATACCTGTAATTGAAAAACATAATCGTAAGCTAATGAAGCTCAGCGACCGTCGAAAGTCCCTAAAATATTTTTATATATATAGGAAAATATGGACGCCATATCACACAACATCGTTTCTCATTACTTTATATGGCTTTGTATCGCTTTTAAGAGTCATTCCTTTCTTTTGTATTAATTTAGTGTTCATGTCTCGACTCAGAAGCGACAACTCCAAGGATATGACTGACTCGGAGTACAGAGATAAGATAAAGTATCAATCGTCAGCCGGGTTACCCAATAGATTTGATATATTCGCATCTGCCCACTCTTGTGCGCATTCAATGTGGTATCGTTTGTCAGCATTGAGATAATTTGGGCCTCTCTGCAGAGAGCAACCCGTGGCCCCGTCACAACGACGTAGAAGCCGCTGCATGCATGCAAAGAGGATGGGAGATGCCCATCGCTCCCTAGCTAGTTCTCACCCGTGATGATGACTCAGAGGATAACACAGGAGTGCAACGACTCAAACCCAAGCCACCAAGACTATTCAAGTAAAATAGATGATCACAATGGATCGAAGAAGGGACTCCATGTTCGACCTTCTCAATAACTTCAAGGAAAACGATCAATGATCCAACGGATCCACAAGGTATGCCAATGCCGTCCTTATCAGTTCAAGGAGGCGATATTTCTTATTTGTTTGCTTTTCATTAGCTCACGGTTATGTTTTTCAATTACAGGTATGCCCCCAGCAGCACCTGAATGCTCTTAGAGAGAGCTTGTATGTATATATACGAGTCTACATATTTTGGATTTTATGGCAGATCAGATGTCTATATCGTTCAAATGTAATAAACGATCTGCATACCTTTCGCTTTAATGTTGTAACTAAACAGGTATTTGGAACTGTATGCTATGAATTTGGTTGTTGTATATAGTTCCTTGACTTCTGTACCCCTAAAACCCATTCGGTTTGTTTAGCCTTGTCATGGACCGGGTCCGTGACGGCATAACGCTCACGTGTCTTCCGACGCGGAAAGTCGGGGGCATTACAAGGAGCCTCTTCAATCATGGAATAGAACCGTCCTTCAACTTTACCTATCATATACATGGAGGCTATTTCCAAGGCTTGCTCATAGGGTACATTATAGAGTGTGAAATACTTTTCGACCTTTTTTAATCCAAGTCTGTATGTTTTGACCATAAAATATTGAAAAATCCATCCTTAGCAAATCCAAGGATGTTGTCATGGGTGCCACATGAGACATGGTAGACATGTGAGGCATTAAGGAAGGTATTCCCATGTATCTCAATGGAGGGCAAGGCATTTGATAAGCCATGTTGTTTCCTTGTATAGCCTTATTTGGCAATTGCATCTGTTCATATACAGGCCTGACTGGAATCATGTGATTGACAGTGTTTTATTGTACATTGGTTGGTCTCATGTTGGCCCTTTCAGCATTCATAGGTGAAAACCCAGGTGGAGGTGAAACCGTAAGTAATTCTCCACCACCCCCTTTTCTTTGTTTGCTACTTGCCTTTCTCTACTAAGAATGATGGGTTGATTCCACTGCCTGATTGTTGAACTATGAACTGGTGTGGTTTGAACTTCGTGACTGTTATCCTCTCCCTCTTGTTTATCTTGTAGCTTTGCCTCTATCTCTGAGATCTTTTCTATCATTGTCTCACCGAACTTGTCCAATTATAGGTTTCTCTTCTCCACTTTCTTCGGAACCTAGTTGAGGGATATTAGGTCCAATCCTTCACCAACTTGTCCAGGACTCACAGGTAAATCCACCAACCTATTACTGCTAGCCATCACCTTCTTCTTTCCTGCCATTGTCTAGTTCTTTCAACTCATAACTTATTCTACCAATTCAACTAGACTCATAACTACCTTTCCTAACAGCAACTCACCACCACTAACCAAACCACAATATCAATTACTACTGAAACTCTGGACAGGTAACAATGCTTCTTGGCTATTCGTCATGCTTTCTTCAAAGGGTTATAACCCAGTCTGAACTATAGTAACTAACTCCTCCGCTCGAATCGCAAGCAACCAATTTCTCCTATCTCTTTTGCTCAATTCGCAGGCAACAAAGTCCTCATAACTCCTCTGCTCGATCGCAGACAACCAAACCATCCTCCAATTACCTCAACCACCCTCTAGAACAGAACGAACTCCACCAATACAACAAGACATCAAGAAACCTATCAACAAGCAACATCATCTCTTCAACGACCATAACTGTCAAGAATCAAAACTACCCAGCCTGCAACAGCAACAACTACCAACCTCTACACCCATGCACCTACCAAGATCATCTTCAAAAGTCTCAACTACCTCAACAACCAACGCATCTAGCAAGATCGTCTCCCAATGCCTCAATAACCATCAACCACAAGCACAACAACAAAAATCCAAGGTTGGGATCTACAAATACAAGAGTCAAAGTCGAAGAA
Source organism: Drosera spatulata (assembly GCA_035668315.1). NCBI lineage: Eukaryota > Viridiplantae > Streptophyta > Magnoliopsida > Caryophyllales > Droseraceae > Drosera > Drosera spatulata. The sequence goes on along the minus strand of JAOVYX010022297.1, from coordinate 14,115 downwards.
ACAACCCAAAACTAATCAAGGCAATGTGATTGATCAAGAACTGAAGCGCCTCGATCCTTGACGATCACAGCTTTGATATCAATATAACACTAACCTAGCTAGTGTACCGGCTGTATAGAAACTATTGAGAGAATTAAATGATAAAAAAAGAAAATAATTTGTGATGTGTTTGTTATTGCTGTTAGGATCTCAAGGCCCACAACAAAACAATCATTTGGCCCAAATACAATCATACGACCCAACTATACCACAATACCCTATACATCATATAACAAGATTTTACACTATCTAGGCTGAATCTACAGACACGTGTACAGCTTTGATGACCCCAACATTCCTTTGTCACAATCACAAAAGCTCAACAAATGTGGCCTAAGCAACTCCACACTTGTACAAGATTCAATACACTAAACCCACTCCATTCTCCCAGATCTATTCTCCACTCATCCCTAACCTCAATCCATCTTCCTCCTCATACAACTCAAAACCATTCCTCAGCTCCTCATATCAATTCCTGCACCATCACAACACACTTCACAATCCAAACCAACAATTCATGACATCTAATACGAAACGTTACAGAATCATTTGAGATCGTTTGAAAAATCTCTCAATATCCCTCGTCACAAGCAATTGCATAACTCATTTTATGATCAGATACGATGCTGGGTCTCATTATTCACATTAAAGAAAATTGGACATCAACTAAGGGATACTTCTGAATCTCTCCTCATTTGGTTGGTTTGTGCGATTATTCCTTCAAAATTACGTTTGGATTGCTATGTAAGCATGATTTAGCACAATATCACCATAATTCTATTCCTATTATGTTGTCCTTTATCCATATTCATTGGCAAAAGTTTTGTATGCATGCTGAAAGATCCAATGGTGGAGAAGCATTACCCGATAGAACATCTCAAGTTGTTAAGATATTATAGACTATGAATCCCAATATGCGAGAGAATGGTATAAACAGATTAATCGACATGACAATGAGATGACCGAGTATCGCCTCTTCGTGTCGTTGAGATTACAGCTCTCAGAGGCAATGGGATGACCTTCTTGCATAAGAACTCCTCCAATAGCAAAATCTGAGACATTGGTGTAAACTTCAAATGGTTTGGAGTGATCAACAAGGCTAAGAATGGGTTTCTAATTTACCATTTTCTTGAGCTCCTCAAACTCCTTTTGACATGACTCCGTCCATGTCCATGCCTTGTTCTTCTTCAAGAGATCCATCTAGGGAGATACTATGGTCGAGTATCCGTTTATTAACCGCCGATAGTAGTTGGCTAATCCAAGGAAGGAACGAAGCTCCAGAACTTTGAATGGTGGTTCTCATTCTTGGATTTCCCGCACCTTTTCGTCTTCCATTAATAGCTTGCCATCCTTGATTTTATGCCCAAGGAAATAAAATTCTTGGCAAGCAAATGAGCACTTCTCCTTCTTTACATAGAGTTGGTTGCTTGCCAAGATTTTGAACACAATCCGCAAGTATTGGGCATGTTCCTCCAAGTTGGTACTATAGACAACAATATCATCTAAATACACTATCATAAACTTGTCGAGGTAGGGATGGAAAATATTGTTCATGAAAGTGCAAAATATAACCAGTGCGCTTGTGAGACCAAAAGGCATGACGAGAAACTCAAATGAGCCATACCTAGTAACACATGTGGTTTTGGCCTCAGTCTCCTTTGGCGATTCTTACTTGATAGTACCCCGAACAAAGATCCAACTTGGTGAAATACCTCGCCCGTTCAAGTTGATCAAACAAGTCGATAATCAAGGGAATAGGGTACTTGTTCTTGACGGTTACCTTGTTCAAAACTCGGTAGTCAATGCACAACTGAAACAAACCATCCTTCTTCCTTTGGAATAACACAGGAGTTCCATAAGGCGCTTTTGATGGTTGGATGAAGCCGACATCCAATAACTCTTTCAATTACTTTCGGAGTTCTTCCAACTCCGTAGGGGCCATATGGTACGGTGCCTTGTTTGGCTCCAACTCAATCTTGTGATTCACCTCCCTCGTAGGTGGAAGCTTCTTCGGGAGTTCCTTCGGCATCACATAAGAGAACTCCTTAAGAACCTTCTCGATCTCCATTGGTACCTCCTCTACTAAATAGGAGTCATTATCCAGCTTCAACATCGCTAAGTAGGTTGGTTCCCTATTCTTGACGGCTACGGAAAGTTGCATGCCCGAGAGCACCTTCCCTTGTGTCTTTTCTTCCCCTCGCGAACCACCAGGACCAGGCAAACATCCTCCTTTACTATGCACATGACACTAGCAAAGGGAATCGGGAACATCTTCATCTTGTCAAGGAAGTCTAACCCAAGCAGAACTAGGTAGTCATCCATTGTAACAATCAAAAGATCAACCGTTCCCTTCCATTCTCTGATGTGAAGCCATACACCATGGGCAATGCCATAAATGGGTTTGGCCTCAGAATTTACTGTCTTGAGCATCCCTTTTTTTTTTTTTTCGACAACATGAAGTCCAAGTCTCTTCGCCTCCTCCAATGAGACGAAGTTATGTGTTATCCCAGTGTCAACCAAGGCACGAGTTATGTATGTTGCAACCATTACTTCAACGTACACCAACCCCTTGTATGAAGACTTCGCCTCTATTGTCTTCACAGCGTTGAGGATCCTTAAAGAGGCCATCTCTTGCATGGGTTTCTCCTCCACTCAAGAAACTTTTGCCGAGAGGGCCTTCTTCTTTGGACACTCTTAAACAAAGTGAGGATTGTCGCACAAGTAGCACTTTACCTCCCCCTTGGACTATCCCGTATCCTTGGAGTTGTTCTTGTTCCATCCTCCTTTGTCTCCTTTGCTCGAGCTCCCCTTGCTTGGAAAGTTTGATGTGGACACTTTGTTTCTTTCTTCCTTCTCTCCTTCACCTTTCTCAAACTAACCCTTTGAGTCCTTGGGTTTTGAAGAGTCACTCTTCTTGAACTCAATGAATGACTCCACTGTTTCTATGGCCACGGAAAGAGTTTTGCACTCCGCACCTTTGAAACTCTATCCGAGATTTGGAAGAGCAACTCTATGAAGCTCTTCACATAGTTCGAATGGACCCACTTGCCTCAACTTCTGAAGTTATCTCTTGGCTTCGTATTGGGCATTCTTTGAGTAAAAGTGAAGCATGAGATCCTTCTTGAAGTCTTCCCAAGTATCAAGAGAGAAGACACCCGCTTGGATATCGTTATAGCAACGATGTCACCACATGATCGCTGTATCTGAGACAGAGTGTTGTCATCTTGACCTTCATCTCTTTATTCTCTATGCTCAAGTGATCAAAGTATTGATCCATGTTGAAAAGAAAAATGTCAAGTCCTTCACATCTCGCTTTTCGGAGAAGGCCCTCGGTTTAGGGGCCTCAACGCGTGGTCCCTTTCCAAGGTTAATAGCGCCTCCATTTGCTATGACCGTCTTGCATAGCGAAACATCCTCCCTCATGACCTTTAACTCCTCTTGAAAAGAAGTCACCACCGTATGAAAATCATCAACTTTCACTTGGAATTCCTTGCGAAGTTTGTCCATGAATGAGTTGAGGACGCCTTGTAATTCACTCTTGAACTCATCTTCCCGAGCATTAATGGTGTCGTTGCTTGGCACATCGTCCTCCAATCTCACCACCATCTCAAACACTGTTCGAGCTCCCTCTTATAATACAACACACAAAGGACGATCTAAAGGTAGGGATGAGTAGAGTGCTCATCGTATACCTTCATCATTAGATACACCTACTAAGGGTGTGAGAAGATCACGAGGGAGAGGAAGGGAGAGAAATGTTCACCGACGCCAACCACTCAAGCGAAATGTACTCCACCTTTTTATATTTTATATTTTTCAGAGGCCATTCGACAATTTATTTCTAACATTGTTGATGTTTAAGGGGACAATCATTATGGATTAAGAACAATAACCCCACTTGTCGAGTATGGCGAGGATCATCGGGTTCAAGTACGAATGGATCTTATTGAAGAGATCATTAGAAAAAAAGTTTGTATGATGTCTTTGAAAGTTTATATCTTCGGCCAGGTTATGTAGATAGTTTACTTTACCCGCTGAATTGCTTTGGCTTCGCGGCTAGTCAAACAAATTTGATGGATTGTATGACTTTGGGAGTTGTCATCGCATCTAAGTACAATAATGTGTCGCATAATTTTGCCGCATATGTTTCAGGTTGTTTTACTTATTTGTCGTTTAGGTCCCCTCCCATCCCAAGCCATGAACGTCAAGAAATAACTATTGGACACATTGGCAATCATTTCGTACAAGCCTTCTTATATCCTAATTATCCAATGCCTCTAACCCCTAATTGTTGATGGCGACATGCATCGAATGAAGTAAGACGATGGGCTCATAGTTATGTAGTTGGTCTTCAATTATGGAATAAAGTAATGAATACTATTTAGTTTAAATGGTTTGCGTGTCTTCAATTGTAGCATTTCATTTTAATTTGTGTATTGCGTGACCCATTGTAATAAAAAGACCTTTTTTTTATTTTGTATTGTTATTATTTAATTTGATCTCATTTATCTTATTTAAAATGAATTATTAAAATATGTATTTTTTTTAAAATATAATTATTTATGATTAATATTAGGCTTATTTTGTAGATTTTATTCTGTAAATCATGAATATGTATTTATATTTTACAATCAATTTATATATGAAAGTTATTTGAGTATAAGAAATGAAATAAGATATTATTCCTTCTGTTTCAAAAAGATTGTAATTTTTTTATCAGGCATGCATAATAGTAGAAACTTTGACCGATATTATAAAATGAATTAAATATTATTTTTAAAAAAATATTATAAAATATTGATGAAAATAAAAATCATATACTATAATCCTGGGTCATGAAAAAATTTAGATGGTGTGGTTTAGCTGGGCGCTCTTCTCCGCCTTTTCCTCAACGGCAATGGCAGCTGTCTCTGTACTGACAACAACATTTTCTGACCCTCTTTCTCCACAGTACGTCACTTACTATTTAATTTGATTTTTTTAGTTGTTTCGTGCTTCGAATTCTTTGTTCTCTTATGTTGTGATCATTATGCACTTGCTTTTCTATCTTGTTCGAGATACATAAATTGTGGTGAATTCAATTGCTTAGTTTTCATTTGTCTGATGATGAAAATCTGTTAGTCATTTGAGTGAAGCTGAAACGTTTTGAAATGGGAAAGATCGATCCATCTAAGAGGCACTGGCATCAGAATTTCTTAGACCATCGCTTTGGTTATGGATTTCTGTTTTGAATTCTCTCACTAAAATACCACATGTGTTTTGTATGATTTATTGTTTTTCAAATCGAAGAATTAGAATTAGAAAACTGAAATCTATAAAAAATAGACTCTTGATTTTTTATGGATAAAATATTTAATATCTTTTTCAAATAATTCTTTTATTTGATGGTGTTAGAATATTCTATTTATTGTGGCCCAAGTTATTATTGGTTTAATAAATAATGGTATGTTAAATCCTATTGCTCAGTGAAATATATTATCTCATAAATATCTTATCTCTAATAACTGATGTAGGAAGGGAAAAACTAACCATTAAACACGTTGATGGAACGTGATAAGTGGAAGGTTATAATCACTTTTTATTTATTGGATATTGGTCCTCTCTCCACCTAACGTATCATAAGTTTTCTCCATCACAAAACTATGCTAAAGAGAAGGGGTAGGAGGGAGAAACCATAATCCTAATGGCGTTCATTTGGTGTTGTGAAGATCATTGATTCAAACGGATCGCTATGGATCAAGGTAAGTTAATCCAAACCCTAACGCTTATGAAAATCATTTAGTTCCAAGATCTTGATAAATTGAATCTATGCAAAATTAGGGTTACAATTTGCATACTAATGATGATGAATTGCTTACACATCGGATAAAAGAGGTAAATACAGCGTTAGCCAACTAATTACCACGATCTTCTTTTTAACCGTTGGATCTGAAAGAATTGGAGATGTGAATTCGAGACAATCAAAACGAGAACATATAAAATTAATGTGAGAAAATCCGAATATCGGAAGAAAAAACCGACAAATCATACCACCACAAATTGATGACAAAACATTATGAGAAGGCTGGATTACAAAGCGTCTCAGATCATATTAGATCTCAATTCAAATGCCTAAAACTTAATGAGGATGAATAACAACATGGTTATATTTATAACCCCCCATAAAAGACGTGTTTTAATAAAACAAATCTCGTAGGTCAAAGTCACGGCCCGTGCCAACCCCGCACGGCCTGTGCACAAACAGGCTCGCACGGCCGTGCTTGCCAAACACGACCATGCCCCTTCTGGACTCATCTCGATACACGGCATGACCAGGCCGTGTCACCCGTACACGACCGTGTGAGCTTCTGTGAGGAAAACATTGTCCTCTGGATGCAGGGTCCTTCTCAATCCGTGTCTCACCAGACACGGTCGTGTGTGTCTCATTGACATCTATTTTTTATAGTTTCAACCTTTCACGGTATTGCATCATATTAGATATATCGTTTGATCACGAGGATGCTGCGTATGTCTGTCGCGAATGTGAAGTAGTCGACAACCTCAACAGGATTAACTAGATTTGAAATATCCTTAATTTTTTTTTTGTTTTTTAATCCAACGGTAAAAAAGAAAGTCGTGATAGTTAGTTGGGTAATGTTACATTTGCCTCCTTTTACCGTTACTTGATTTGGTGATTTTGTTGAGTGAAACAGAAACGATTTGAAAGGGGAAAGCTTGATCCGTTTTAGAGGGATTCACATCAGAATCTCTGAATAAGCTCTTTATTTTACATACTTAAATCAACATCAGAATGTCTGTTTTATGTTTCCTTGATGTTGAAGAGGATTTCGGCTGCCCAAACCTAGCCGAGAATCACTCTATCTAATTATCGGAGTTGTGATGTTTCGTCTAGTGATGGTCTCCCATGAAAGTTTTGTTATGAGTTCCATTTTTGTTGATTTCCGACCTTCCCAACCACTTTCACTACTTCATCTTCACCAAAATATAATACTAATTCGTTCAACCAATAAAAAAAAAAAGTGTAATAATTTGTTTTCTTCAACAGAGTTCATGGTTAGCAAATTTCCCATTTGCTAACTTTTAACTAGAATAATTACATGATGGAAAGGTACAATAATCATAAACATAACGCCAAATGCTTATGGTCTATTGACTACAATTGTACGAAGAAATCGCGCAATCCAACCGCTGCAGCATCATAAACAGTCCCAATGTATGACATACTTTGGCATGCCTTCGTAGGGATGCGACAACAGAACACCTATGGGGTCTCAGCTATCTGGAGGTTGTGACCGATGAATGTGAACTAGTCCCTTTTCCTGCTGAGCTTGAGCTTGATTCTGCTACCGTGGCATTGAAACAGATCGGTTGCTGAGGCACTGGCAGAATGCTCGAGGACAAGTTGTTGAGCATATTCACCACTGAAGCTGTAGTCGGCCTTCTGTCTATCTCAGGTTGGACACATAGCAGACCAAGCTGAATGCATTTCTTGACTTCGTTGCTTAAATATTGTGTAATTTTCAATGTTTCATCCACGAACTTCAATTCTTCGCCCTCGTTCCACAGGCTCCAAGCCTTCAAAATTTCAAAAACATTTGCGATGTATGTTACAAGTAGGAAATTCCAAATCATTGACATGTATGGTGGATTTTCAGGTACTCCTACTTACATCGTTCAGGAGGTCCTGAGCAACGCCTGATTGGTCTAAACTTCGCACCTTCTTCCTGCTTATTATCTCCAAGGTTAGTACTCCAAAGCTGTACACATCTGACTTCACCGAGAATTGCCCTTGTAGTAAGTATTCAGGAGCCATGTATCCACTATGAGATAAGAGCACCACAGAGATAACGTAGTTAATAAAACAAGAAAACATATGGAATGCATATTTTTGTGTTGTTCATTCGATGATCAGATTTTTGGAAGTCAAGAGCCCCATTAACTGTTTACGTTCAAGCCTTTCATATGAGCATGACCAAACATGAATAGTTTTGAGAAGCCCATACTTACAGAGTTCCGGCTACTCGTTGCGTCTCCTTAAATGATTCATCTTGGCCGATTAGCCTTGCTGTGCCAAAATCTGAAATCTTTGGAATCATATCCACATCCAATAAAATATTGTCTGCTTTAAGATCTCGGTGTATTATCCTATGCCTTGAATCTTCATGGAGATAAAGCAACCCTCGTGCTATTCCCTCTATAATTCTATAACGTCTCCTCCAATCCAGTTGCATTTTTTTATCACGATCTGCTTCAAACAAGCTCTTTTTAAAGCAAATTTAGGCTTGATAGACACAAATACCTAGTCTCAAGTTATATTGGCATAAATTCACTATACATGTGAAATAGTGCGGTACTGAAGTGATGGTTCACTAACATTTGGTGTTCCAACACCAAAATTAGTTCAAAGAGATCCCAACTTTAAGAGAGTGCATATGTACCGCTTCAATAGCTTGTACACTTGTATTTAGGATCACTCCTGTTAAAACTTTCTCTAATGATTGCCCGGTTAACCAGGAAAGCGGCTAATCTACGATACCCACCGCTCTCAATCTCCTGAGCGATCAGATTCATTATGGCCAATACCTGGTATATAAGCAGTGATTTCAATTCCACAGGTTAATCATACTCTAGCAATTTTATTTAAGGCAGTTTGAAAGGTACATCGCCTAGATCAACGCTGACTATCAATCTCCCTTACCTATGCTTTGAGGCTCATACCTATCCTTCCCTCTTTTTGACGATCTTTAACTCAGAATTGATCACAAAAGTGCCTTTGGCGCACGCACCACTCTCTATTAAATAACAATGGCAGTTCCAAAAAAACATACTTCCCTTAAAAAATCGACGTAAAAGCGATTGTTTGTTGTGAAATATTTGATGTAAAAGCGAAACCCAATTTTGATGGGCAAAAGGAGCTTAAATTTAGATTTTACTTTAGAAAAAAGAAAGAAGAAAATTTTTTCTATGGTCAACAGTCACTCAACATCATTCCAAAAAAAAAAAAAAAAGGATTCATAAAAATCTTTAGAGAAAAGAAAATGCATATAGTGAAGCAAGAAAAGCGATTTCTTTCTCAAAATCCAATTCAAAAAAGATCGATCTAATTATGAAAAATTGGTTAAGTTAACAAGAAGGAGGCAAATCCAAATGAAAGATTGCGCCCGTGCAGTGTTGTAGTTAACGCATTAAATATCCCGCCTGAGAAGTACGTTTGTAAGAATGAAACTCAAAGGAATTGGCGGGGGTCCACACAAGCGGTGGAGCATGTGGTTTAATTTGATGCAAAGCGAAGAACCTTACCAGGGTTTGACATGTCGCGGATCCTCTTGAAAGAGAGGGATGCCTTCGGGAACGCGAACACAGGTGGTGCACGGCTGTCGTCAGCTCGTGTTGTAAGGTTAATGTTTTTTTTTTTTTTTAATGTTAGCGCCTTGTTTCGTATGACTTCAGATTTTGGATTTATGTATTCTTTGTGTAATAATCTAAATTGTTTGGTTACTTTGGTATGATGCTATGTTTCTCAAAATGAAGAATCAAAAGTAGAAAATTGAAATCCAGAAAAACTGGATTTCGTTATATGTTTTCTTATTTGTTTGAATTGAATATTTCCGAGATCCTCTTTTCCAATACTCATTTATTTGACATGATAATTTTGGTTTTGAAATCTGATTTTCTGCATTTCACTATTTTGAGCTTGCATTTCATTATTTTGAGCGGCCATATCAGAAATCCCCTAAACCTTACTGTTTTAAGTTGTTTTGGGGGAATATGATTACATGAGACTACAGCAAAGGATTGTCTAATATTGGTGTCAAGTGTCATACCGAATAAGATGTCATCAAGGCTTTTGTTGGGCACAAACTCGAACACCAGCATTTTTTCCTCCCTGGCCAAGCAGAAGCCCATGAGCCTTACTAGATTCCTGTGCTGAAGCTTTGCTACCAAAACGACTTCATTCTTGAATTCTTCTGCATTGTGCTTCGAGTTCGTTGTCAACCTCTTGACTGCAATCTCTTGCCCATTTGCTAACACGCCCTGCAAGGAAGATGCACTGTAACCTGGTAACAGGTTCACTATACATTTATTCGGGCATGGGCTTACCTTGTAGACTATGCCGAATCCACCTTTGCCTATCTTGTTTCTATCTGAGAAATTGTCGGTGGCGCGCTGAAGGGTTATTAGGTCATATTGGAGGGACTCCGCAGTTAGGTGCTCAATGTTTTCTGTAGAACCACCAAGAAGTTATTCCAACAAAAATTTGAACTTGAACTGCACCAGTATCGGAACAAACTTTGTTACATTACCACTTTCAGAATTTAGTGCAATGTGAGTCTTCCCTGCTCTTCTTCTTAGTATGCAAAAGATGATCGTGGCAATTGCCACGCATGCACCAGCTGCAACGGCTATGATAACTCCTATGATAGGCGCCTTTCCCTCTGCACAAGGGATCAACACAGAGGTCAGTATATTCCACACTATTGTTCATAATAAACGTTACACGATACTTGTGGGCATTTTTTCTTGACCACCAAGAAGGTTCCAAGTGTTAACTTTATTCCGCTTAGATTAAAGTCCCTAACTGGCATCATTATTGGTCGTAATCGTCTTCATCAGCAATGATCTCATAACCACACCGAATTGGAAATGGGGTGAGTTCCATCAAAGTGACCGTGAGTAGTTGTAGTTGTACATATGATTTCCTTCATCCCAAATTTGATGCAACCTTCTTCTTCCCCTTTTCACTCACAAGTATATTTGCTATAAACAGCAATGTTTGGGCGCCTACTACGTTACACACTTGACCGTTCACTTTCATTGTATCATTTGGTGATTGTCTTCATACGATTATTTCCCGGCAGTTTAATTAATATCATTTGGTGAGTGGTATGTGGCACAGGCCATTGTAAGAAGAGTACATAAAGAGCAAGAAACAAAGAATCGATCTTACGTTTAGTTTCCGAAGGAACCGGCTGAACCGGCTGAACCGGCTGAACCGGCTGATAGCTACCGTTCCCAGGATGTGGAAGAGAAACAGGAGCATGGGTAGCAACAGGAGCTGGATCTAGTGGTGTGTAGGCACCCCCGGTTAAGTCATCATAGTAGGTTTTGTCCCTGATGCTATAGTAAATGAAGCAACTGGAACTGTACATCACCAATCCATCTGCCGCCCCGTAGCACTTAGTTGGCAGATCAACCGCCCATGAGTCCAGGCACGATTTGCAGTAGTCGGATGACAGGTCCGGAGTGCACTCGGCAATTATATAAACCCCGATCGATGAAGTTGGACTACAAGAGAACTAGGATTTAGTGACAAAATGATGGTGTGAAAATAAATGCTAGTCACAAAAGATAACCTTCTTGTGACAAAATTTTTATTGGTCATTGAAAAGTTGTGCTTAGTTACTATCGCAATGACCCCGTCACAAAAAGTATTATGTTTAGTGACAAAAAATATAATTTTGTCGCATAAAATGAGAAATTAAATATAATTTCTTCAGTGACAATAGTTAGGAGAGACTGACGCAATATGTTACCATCTAATGTGATTGAGTTAATGACTGCGGTAAAATTTTGGTCATTATTTCTCTTGCCAAGAATTTTGTGACAATTCATTATATGCAAAATTTTATATTGGTGGTAAAAATGTCACGATTAATAACTTTTAGTTATTAAAATGATATATAGTGTATTGTGTTTAAAAGATATTACACTCATTTTAACATTGGATATTTGTCTGTCATATACTTTTTATTGAGAGATTTACCAATAGATTAATTTTTTAGAATCTATTTATGAATAAGTCTTTTTAAACCAATCAGTCATCAAATCAAATCAAATCTTTAGGGTAATTAAAAAAGAATGATTTGATGATTTTTTTATTTTTTATTTTTGGTGTGGAATGATTTGATGATGGTTTGTTTTTTATAAAAGAAAAAAATACCAAAAGGTATTTATAAACTGATTTTTTGATAAACAAGTTTAAAAAAGATAATCTATTGGTAATTTTCACTTTTTTAATAGACATAGTGCTCAACTCTTTTTTTATTTGCATTCTTTTTCCTCTTATAATTATTTTAATTATTTATTTATTTATCAATTAAGTACCACATACGAGACTACACAAGCAATACATATCATTTTCACTTATTTCATCGTCTCCTAGAACTTTCATGAGAGTTCAATCTTATTTGCTCGTTAAAAAGTTAAATCTTATTAATTCTCTAATTTCCTACCAAATATATTCTGTTTAAGATTTTCTTAACAAATTTCGCACTGGCTATGTGTTACTAACTTTTAAATTTTTAAAGTTGTAGGGTTATTGTAGAGTTTTAAATCTTCATAAATTGATTTATTTTCTCAAAAGAATTGTCAAAAACTCTTGTCGATCCTACTTTTTTAATTTTTCATTTCTTACAGGGTGTAAATAGTTACAATGGGCAGCTCATGGTCAATCGATTGCTTGACTTCATTCTTAGGGGAAGTAATGAAATCTGGAACTAGAAGCTACTTTAATGTTAATTAAACACTACTGCACGTTCACATTACATTAGTTTAAATTTAAGAAAGCATTATTTGTGTTTTTTGCAGGTTGAGCAGCACACTAAAAAACATGAGTCTACTACAGATGGAATGATTGACTACTTAGCTTACGTATGGAAACTTAGGACATGTACTTGTTGGGAAAAATCGGTATGTGGTGCAGCGGAAATTGTCCAATATTTTTCCCTCGTTGCGCTATAAAAAATGGGATAAATAAATAGCCCAAAAATAAATAGAATCGACACCAAAATTTTACGTGGAAAACCCTTTAAAAGTTAAAAGGGTAAAAACCACGCGACCGTTGCGGTACCAAAATATCCACTAAAGAGGGATTACAAATATCGTTCCTAGACTGTGCTAGGGATTACAATCACCAGGATAACTCTCACTAATTTTTTTATTCTCTAACGGAATAAAATTATACCCGTAGAGGATACCCCTCAATACCCAAACTGGGTATTTTTCTAACTCTTCTGGTGCTGTTTTTGTGTTTGATGTGTTGTAAATGTTTCTCACCCCTTACCCCCTATTTATAGAGGGTTGAGCAGGTTCTTTTCTTTTCTTCGCCACGTTGATTTCCTTCTGCCGCCTTCTGCCGAATACCCTTGCAGCTTCTTTTCCTTTCTCTGATTGCTTTGCTTCATTTGGTGTATAATTTGCTTGTGGGCCCCACGGAGGGAAACCCACTAGCAAAAAAAAAAAAACGCACTACCAATTCTCCCCCTCCCGAACGGTGGGGACCATCGCCATACCTGCTTGTTTTTTACAGAAGTCAAACTTCTCCATGGGTAAGGTCTTTGTCATCATATCTGATCCGTTGTCGTGAGTATGGATCTTCTCAAGTTGAAATCGCTTCCGATCCAATGCATCACGTATCCAGTGATATCTCATATCAATGTGCTTCGACCTTGAATAAAAGGTCGGATTCCTGACAAGGTGAATAGCACTCTGATTATCGCAATAGAGTCTATACCTGTCCTGCTGTAATCCCAACTCTAACAAGAAGTTCTTCATCCATAGTACTTCCTTGCTAGCTTCAGTGATTACAATATACTCTGCCTGTGTAGTAGACAAAGCAATACATTTCTGTAACTTTGACTCCCATGACACTACTCCCCCTGCAAAGGTTGTCATATATCCCGAGGTAGACTTCCGAGAATCTGCATCTTCGGCCATATCTCCATCTGTATAACCATCTAATACAGGTTTTCCTTGACCGTAGCATAAACATAACTTAGACGCACCTCTAAGATATCTCAGAATCCATTTAACTGCTGCCCAATGCTCTTTCCCTGGATTAGAAAGGAATCTGCTCACTACTCCAACTGCAAAGGCAATATCGGGTCTGGTACATACCATAGCATACATCAAGCTGCCAATAGATGAAGCATACGGAATGCTCTGCATCTCCTGCTTCTCTGTCTCACTTGAACGGCACTGCTTCGTTGATAACTTGAAATGACCTGCAAGTGGAGTGTTAACTGGTTTGGACTTGTTCATGTTGAACCTTTCCAATACCTTCTCGATGTATCGTTC
>JAOVYX010022296.1:3241-14782 GCA_035668315.1 Drosera spatulata | reverse complement strand
ATCATTTATAGGATTAATCTGTATTAACCCTAACCTTTATCCATTATCGTATGCCAAACCTTGTAAACCTAGCACTTGTCTTTATCACACTCATATAACGTACGGGGTTAACGGAGAAAAACCTACCCAAATCCTCTCATTTGGACTATCAGGGCTAGGTTACCATGAACTGCGATAAGCTACAAGTCCTACCACACAATCATACAATAACACGGAAATACAAACATAACACAGCACAGCATAACACAACGCATAGGGCAAAACTACCCATCACGCATTAACATACAACTAGTATGTTAACATGTATCGCCATCCAAATCAGGAATCTAAATGTTACATTGTTGAAAGGTTCTTGTTTTGTTTACTTTAACTCGTGAAATCAAATCATGTTTCCTGTTCCTACATTAGTACAAATACGATCCGTATGTTATTACATATCCTTTACGTATATTCCGTTATTTCCACGTTTTAATGTACTTTGTATGAATACGTAAATTATTACGTATTTTTATTCAAACTTAATATTTTTTTTATTTATTATTATTTATATACGTTATACGTTCTCAAATATGTACATTACGATATTACATACGTCTTCGTACGCTTCACTATTATTTTGTAATTCACGTATGTTTTGCAAATACACAAACTATTACGTATTCTATTCAAACTAAACATTTTTGGTTCTGCATATAATTAACCATATATTTTACCACATTTTTTATCCAAATATTATATTTTAATAGTCACAGGGGGTATACGGGTTGATACGACGCATAAATACGTCGAAAAACACGTTTTTGGGCTGGCAGTGAAAATGCCCCGAAGCTTCAGTAATTTTTCCAGATTGTTTTACCTAACTTCGAACGCACATAACTTCCTCGTTTCTTAACCAAATTGGGTAATTCTTGATTCATTGGAAACTTCAGGAAGTCCTCTACAACTTTGTTTCAAGACTCATTTGCTGAATCAGGTTTTAACTGTTGTAAAAATACGTTCTAATGTCAAACATCAAGACTGTCCAGAAACTGGTGCGGTTGGTTTGCTAATTTTTCACGTTTTACCCAACCAATTCAATCCCAAATGATCTAAAACTTTATAAACATAAAATTTATTTAGTTGTTGTCATGTTTTTTTAGCTTTGGGTTTGTTTAATACGTAAAATCTTAGGTTTCCGGGTCTCACGAGTATAACTCGTCTTTTAGCTCATAAACGCATTTCAATCATCCGTGGCTTATTTTCCTTAGCGTTTCTTTCGTTATTAGCTACAAATGGACTGTATGACACTAAGCTACAAGTTTAGCGAAGCTCACCCTCTCATCGGGTTTGTTTTGAAGCTCGTTTACCTTGGTTGTGAATCTCGACTTAGTTGCTTCCTTGGTTGATTTTTATGCGTTGAGCTCCCTTCCCTCTTCCTTCACGTTCCCCGCTGCTGCCACGATGTATCCCCAGCTGTTGTGATCCTTGAGAGAAAACAAGGGAATCAAACAAGAATGGAAGAGCAAGAAAATGGAGGAGAGCTAGGAGAAGGAGAGAATCTAGAACAAGTGAATAAGGTGGTGATTGATCTTCCTAGCTTGAGGTTAGAATGAGTGGATGAGTGCGGTGCTTCAAGTGGTGATCATGGTGGGGGAGAAGTGAGTTGAGTGGAGAAGTGGGTAGAAGGGAGTGCGGAAGGTGGTTGAGGTGGTGATCATGGTGGGGGAGTGGGTGGATATTAAACAATAACGTCTCCGATTCGTTTAATCACAGGATTAATTAATCCCATATCTCCCACAGCCTTCGCTCAAATTTTACCACCACGCTCGAAAAATCATGTTATTAATTAACATATAATTTTCCAAATTTTTCCGCGATAAAAAGTTATCCCAACTTCGTCACAAGTTTTAAGGTTATGAACGCAACGTTACGTCTCAAGACTTTTAAACGAGATCCGTTTCTCATTTTTAATTTATTATAAATGAAAAAATAAATATTGTGTTACGTTTATTAATTTACAAACTATTATTTGATCATAATTTTTATATTTATTTGATCTCAATTTTCTACGGCTTTATAGCATAAGATCAAACATATAGGTCCTAAGATTAATATAACTGATATCATGACATATCGTGTCACAACATCCAATTCCTCAGACGTTGTGAAGAAAAATGCCATGATACTGATCACCCCACTAATGAGTGTAAGATAGAAAGGCATTACAAATAGCACTCCAAGTAAGAACTTCAACACTTTCTTGATCATCAGGTTTATTGTATTTCTCTTTGATGGATTATAAGAAGGATTGATTCTTGAACCATGAAGGACTTTAATGGGGTTTCGCTTCTTATTTATACTACTTAGAGTATAAAGACAATCAAGATAAAACTAGAAAAAATCTAAATTTTCTTATCTCCATGATCATACTGATCTGTGAAATGACCCAATTGTCATGCGTGGATAACTTTGTCAAGCAAGACAAACGGGATCTAGATTTGATATCCCAATCTTTGACATAACCTAAAATCTCATTGTCCAATCAGATTACCATAATTGTTCAGATACTGATCCATGTCGAGTTCAACCTATTCTTATTGCTCTTAAGCAACCACTATAATACAACTCTTATTCATTTAGGACAAAACAAATAAGGTTGATTCAAAGATATTACAGAATCTTAGAATCCTGGGTGAATAAAATAGAAGATATAACATATACTTGAGCTTCTATATACAAATATCAACCTTGAACACATATAACTTATATTTCTTTTACCACGAAGATAATCCTTATTTACAGCTCAAGTTTAGGTTATAATTCGTTTCTCTATCTCAACAGCTCTCAATTTTATTCTAAAATATTAATTTCAGAATAACCCAAGAAATTTTTGAACTTGAGAAAACTTTCTTTTTGTTGTTGAAATTGTCAGTCTTGTCAAACTAATTATTAATATTTGTGGATATGTTTTGCATTAAGAAGGCAAAATCACCAAGTTCCTTCTAAAAGATTCACTGCTTTTTGTCACAGTTCTCACTATTTAATCATTGCTCCATACTTTTCTATACGGTTCCTTAAAAATAAACTTAACAGCTTCTTGTATATCTCCAATAACAAGTTATCATTGGAAATTTAAGTTTCATGCATCACTCCACTTCCCAGGAGTAATATCGACTTATCTCATATTTATCTATACTCATAATCCAGAGTTTGACATAAGACTTTTCTTTTCAATAGTCCAAATCTAAGATTTGCAAACATATCAAATCTTTATTAGTATATTTCCTCAGGTTTTGTTTCCAACTTGATTTTATATGATCTCTAATCACAAAGTCATAACTTGGGCAATGTTGAATCTCAAAATGATACACGATTGTGAATCCCAAAACGCATTGTGTTTTCTTGTATTTGGATCCTCAATCCATGAATTCATACAAAAAAATGTGCTGATAAAGAGTATATATTAATTCCCAAAGTCTGTTGTCTTTTACAGTCTATTCCAATAATATTTTCAATGCTTAGTAAGCAGCTTCTTAATTCCCAATTGAAGTATTCTTATGAGATACGGTGAACCTTTATTTCAAAATATAGCTTTGGGAATGCAACACTTATATTCCTCAAAATCAAACACTTTCCATGTATAACATGTGTCAAAGATCATAATCCCAATGTGTAGATAATAGCTCCAACATGCTTTAATGCTATTTCTCATGCTTACCAGAGTTCCACTATTGAACTTATACCCTATTAAGAAGTTATACTAACTATCATTATATGTACAACCATACACCTTACCTATAACTTTTGTACAACAACTACGAGATATAGAACCATAAGCATGAATTATGACTCAAATAGCACTAACACTTACAAATTAGCAATAGCCACCCTTATGTGATTGAGTTTCATTTACATCTTATATTACTCACATTCACGTTATATGTGACAAATACAGACTCATTTGATAACCAAAGTGACCATAGACGATTTCTTTATCTTCGTGTAGCCAAATATAACACAATGACTAACTATCAAATACAGATCCTCACAAGGATACTCGTTTATAACCTCACAACTAGAAGTATAAAAAAAACAAAGTCAAAGACATAATACACTGCAACGAAACGAGTGTCACAAGTAAGATGGACATCCTAGTCTTATTCTTGCTGTCATAAACACCACTTGAGATTATTTCCTCAAAGTTACTCGATAGCACAACCCAGTGCTTTCTAACTTATTCTAGCTGTACCAAAGTTCCTCACAGGAATCAACCCTTATACTCTTAATACTCGAGTAATAGAACAACAAATCAGAGGATAAATACAATCCAATACCACACATGGCGACGATACACAAAGATCAATTATTTGATAATCACAATCAAGATAGGCATCTCAGTCTCATTTTCCTGTCATATACCCTACTCATGAATATTTCCTTAATGTCATTTCTTAGCACATCTTAGTGCTTTTTTTATCATTCCAACTATATCCTCAAAACATCAAGGTTTTCTTCTTGCTTGGGCTTATTTGCACAAGTGCTGTTTTAATTCCAATTAAGAAAACAACCTATGAGTTCAATCCTATACAACTCATGCTATCATACTCATCCTATACTCCATTCAATTGTATTGTGCGTAACTTATTCCTCAATGATTCAACTTAATTTTCATCCTAAACTTTTGGCCCTAATACCAATTTGTAACATCCCAACTTTTTATTACTTATTAATGATACATATGATGTCACTGTCGCTGGCCCCAACGCTTCAGCTAGGCAAAAACTATACTTCCTGACTTAATCATAAGAATTAAGCTAAGTTCACTCATACATCATTAGTTTAGAAACATTTGATGCACTCAATCATAACTCAAAATATCACCTTTGTAGCGAAATTTACATATCTTTTTAAGATCATAATACTTTTCACACATAAGTTATATCTAGCATCAAATCTTAGGTCACACTTCTCTTTCAAGTCTTGCTCCTGTAACAAAGAGAAGAAGAAAGACAAAAAAAAAAAAAAAAAAAAGGTAATCGTAAGCTATAGGAGCTCAATGACGTGTCGACCCCTTTACAAGGGGTTACACGAGAGAAGAAGGTAAGAAAAGAAAAAAGAAATGATCACTTGGATCCTTTGTTTCACCACTCCGAAATTATCATCCCAATTTGGCATTCATAATTATCATCACAAGCATATCAGTGATTCATCCTAGTCACATAAGCACACTTAACACCACATAACAACACTCGAAACCATACGCCAATCGATACTCCAGACATTATCAACGCCATTTACTATCGTCATATCCTTTATGATATGGCACTCAAGAGCTCCATATCAAACAAATTGAGACAACAACACTGTGAACGCGCTAGGTCCCCAGTCCAAGTCTCACACACTGCTGCACTCAACAGTTCACTCAAGTCTTTGTTATACTTACCATCATATCACTCACACAGAGACAACAGACAATAAATATCCTTAATGTTATAATTGTGTCCTTGGCGAGACTTGTTTAATTTCATAAGTAACCTCTCTTCAGTTTTACCAAAAGGGACATCCGCGAAAGGGGATTAGTCAAACCGGAGCCTAGGATCTCTTACAGTAAGATACCCTCATACCAAAACAACCTCACCGGGTCAATGAAAGAATGTCACCACCAAGTCATTATATTACACAAATGACAGACACAATACTCTTTGTATTTTATACCACGGAGTTATCTCACCAATTATGGATTTACACTGTTTTCAAGCATTCACCCTCATTATACAAGAAAACCAGGCATAACACACGCCATACATCATCTCATCACGGCACACAGCAAATGATAGGCAATAAGGTACGTCAGACATATTTTATGTCAATTTCTCAGAAAGCATCACATAACTATATACGCCAAGACATACTAGCATGCATCATCATAAATCACAATTCTAAACGTTACAGTCATCATTTTACGTCAGCCACAATGAGTGACTACGACCAAATATTCTAACGCATATTATTATACTCACGATATAATAATACGCATCACCACACACAATAAATCTAAACGTTATATTTTACCACAGTTCTTCACATGCACACGCTCAAGCTTCGTCCTTAAATTACAATGAGTAGCGTCTCCAAGTCCTATAATATAATACGATTCACATATTAATACATTCCCTTGTGAATGATTATTGAGGTTACGGAGTCAAGTACATTTGTTCGTGCTTCGAGAAAAATCGTCATATTAATATTATGAGATGATGTTGAGCTTTGGAAAAGCCTTTGATACTTATTTTGAATGTTCGTGATGATGATTTCATGTATTTATCATCATTAGAAGTGTTTATGCACCTTTAAAGTTGTTTTCGGGGTCAAAACGATCATTCCTGATCCAGAAGTTCTGAGGTGGTATCCCGACCTCTAGGGTAGGAGTCCCGACCTCTGAAATGGACGTCCCGGCCTCTGGAACGGGCATCTCACGCCTCGACCTCTAGAACGGATGTCCTAGATTATGTCCAACATGACCTTTGGACGTATTTAAATCTATAACTTCTTGTATACAACTTCAAAAATTATTCATAAAATTGTACACAAACTAGACTCCATAATCTTTCTATTAAATTAAAATTTCCATCATAAATCTTTACGGATAATAGTAGTTTATTCGTTTTAATTTACATTTTCTGTAAATCAAACAGTTTGACATTTCTTCACTAATCAACTCATAACTTCTTACATACAACCCCAAGTAATTATTTGTAAATTGTTTTGAAAAATAGACTTTCATACCTTTCCAGTGAAATAAGGCTTGTCTTCTAATTCCTACTATGTAACTCTAGATCAAGCCACAAATTCAAGCAAGTAATCAATTTTCTTATAGGTTGACATATCCGCACATTTTGATTTATATCTTAAGATTCAAAAATTTGAATCATGATTTATTAACTTCATTAAGAATTAGACATATGAGGTTTAAACATATAACAAAATCAGAATTTATTTCTGAGTTTATAATTTTTTACAAAATTTAATTAAGAAGATCACCTTCTCTTATTAATGGTGAAGGATCCTCGTCGCCTTACCACCTAGCTTCTCCTCTTCTCCTCAAACTCTACTTCTTCTCTTCTTTTGCTTATCTCTTCTCTTTGCATTGTAAGAAGTATTTTTATGTTTGTAAAAAAATTTCAAGGTGAAGAAAGCCTGTATTTATAGAAAACTAAATTGATTAAAATAGTTAAGTGAAAAATAAGTTGATAATTAGTGCATAATAATCTAATTTAGATGGAGTAGAAATCGACATAAAGAAAAAAAAAGTATCAAAATTAGGTTTAGGTCATTTTCGTATAAATACCGTATTTTCGTATTCACATCGTATTTTCCTATATTTGCATATTAGGGTTGCATTTCATCCATATTTTGCATTCTTTCACTATTATATAGTCAAACAAGCCTTATAACCCCATAAAATAAATTATTACGTACGATAATTTACTATTCATGTTAATTGCGTGAAATTAAATTTTACGGAATTTTTCGGGTTCTTATAAAGTCGTAAGGGTACTACGTATTGCAAGTCATGATTGCTCGCTTTCCAAGTTTATATGTATGTGTTATGTGTCATGTATTCACTGTTTTAGACACATAAACCAGGTTTCCGCAAGTTAGATATCAAGTGTTCGATCATTAATAGTGCCTAAGTTACATGTGTCGGTATGTTTTCATGTTTACTATTTCTATGTGTTTCAAGTCGCTTTATAGAAATCTCATTGTTTTTAGATGCCATAGTATAGTTGCTGAGATTTCTATCTCACATTTCAGAATGTTTTAATGTTTTCAAGTAAGCAAGTAGGGCATAGAATTGACGCATAGAAAGCGGACATATATATTATCACTAGTGTATGGTTATGTAATCTAGACAACTTTTGGTTTTGTGATGCTTATGTAATAAACTCATGTAAGGTTTCGCTTTTATCAATAAAGGGACTTCATGTTTCACAAGTGCCTTGTGGTTAGACCATGATAGTAATATCTCTTAAGCAGGTCAAATTTTGAGGCATTACTACTTCACTCTCAGGACCCCTAAATTGGAACTCCTCCACAATGTCCTTCGTGACATCCACATCAACCAATATCCCTTGCATACGAATTACGTTCTTTCTAAACTGTCAGTCTATCAGTTCTCATTGGATAGCCAATCTTTCCTGTCAGCTTATCAAGTGTGTTCTTTCCCAAATACTCAAGGTCCTGCTTGGGTACCCTCACCCATACAAGAATTTTATCCATTATCATTTTTTCCACAGAGAAATAGGGAGATCGTTCATGAAAAATCAGAGGTTTTGAGTTAAAAAAAACCATGTTCCATCCAGCACACGCATCCTATATGTTGTTTGCTTGATTATAACGAAGAAATGGTGAAGGAAAGAGAGAGAGAACAGATTGTCGAGGCGAGTGTTTTCTCTTTTTTCTTAAGACCGATTTGCTCCGTTTGTGCACACGGGCTACAGCAATCATTCCCCAAGATACAATGACAAATGCAAATGATCAAATTGCACTACTTGATCATATGCGTGTGTTAACCAAGGAAAGCCTAGGTCCTTTTCCACACACAAAATTGGGTACCCTTAAGGGGCCCAACCCCTATTCTCATATTCTCACTAATAAACTACTCTTCCACCTACACAAACTTCCATGTGATTTTAGTAACTTTTGCTACATCCAACCACATTTAATGCATCAAACACTAAACTTTGAGCATCAATTTCTCATTCACCCTTTATGAGTTTTGATAAAATAATTATACCACGTTCACCTCCAATAAACGTAGATTGAATTAAACTCAAAGTCACTCCAATTCGAAGTCATTGACCCATATTAAAATACGGTCAAACTTGCTCAAAACACACACTAAATCCAACACTATGCTTCTCCTTCACAAACCTAAACATAAAATACCCTATCTCATTAAGAAAGACTTCCGGAATCAATCGTCCCATCAAATTTCGTTGCACATAACTCAGCATAGCACCGAAGGGAACAGAATCACCAATTACATAACCAATGAGAGCATGGTGACAATACATTCTCTCGTCCTGCACATTCTCCATTTTGATCTCTTAGCTCCTCGTCCCTCCTACGTTCATAAGACAATTGGGATGTGTTTTTCTTTTTAGGATAAGATAATGTGGGATTATTAGTTCTCGAATTGATAATTTCGGGACTATTAATCCCGAGATTACTTTTTATCTTGTGTTTGTTTATGACAGTATTAATCAATCAAGATAGGACTATTTAGTCCAATCCAGTATCCAAATCCATCAACTAAACAAAGAATAATATTAAATAAGATTATTTTACATATAAATAGTTCAGTCCCATCAAACTTATAATCCTAGGGACTATATATCCCATCCCCTCCCCCACGGTTTTCAGAAAATCCCAGAACCATTCATACCGCATCAACAAACGAACGCTCAGGTTTTGAGTCCTTCGTCAACAATGCCCTTCTTGGACTTCTCCATCCCCTCAGAACTTCGATCCTGTGGCTTTTCCTCCATGTCAACCACCGCCGCCCAAGTAAGTTTTCGCTTGTTCCCCTCCGATCGATTCTGAACCTCCAGCTGTGGAGAAGACTGCTTCGATCCCTCATCAACCCCCCTCACAACCTCCCCATCAGTCCTCTTCTTCATCTCTGGTGAAACCGCACTCACTCCCATTTCTCTTCTTCTTCTTCTTCTTCTTCTTCTTCTTCTTCTTCTTCTTCTGCGTCTTCACTCCGTTCACTGCCAAGAGCTCAGTGAAACCCTAATTTCCCAACTCCGACTCCCCTGCACTCCAACTCTCCCGAATCCACTGCTCCGCCAAAGAGCCGAACATGGTTGATCACAGACAGTATCAAACCTTCGCTGATGGTGTAAGTAATCGATCTCCAATGTA
This sequence comes from Drosera spatulata, assembly GCA_035668315.1. Lineage (NCBI taxonomy): Eukaryota > Viridiplantae > Streptophyta > Magnoliopsida > Caryophyllales > Droseraceae > Drosera > Drosera spatulata. The sequence continues at coordinate 4,873 of JAOVYX010022296.1, read as the reverse complement.
CTCTAATTTTCTTGAATTCTGTGTTTTTTATGCGTTTTCTTCATTCTCTTGAATATTTGTTGCTGTTGTTACTTTGAATGATTTGATAGGTTATGCAAGACGAGGATAATCAAGATATACCGCTCGAAACTATAAGATCTCGATGTACTTCCTCGCTTTCCCAGATTTATTTTTTGATCTTGGTTTGTAAGTATGATTCTTTCCTTTTTCTTTTTTGAATGAATTTTAAAAGAAAAAAATTGGTTGGGCTTTTTTGTTTGTTTGACAGATCAAGATGTGATTAGAAGGCATGCTGAATTAACCGAGCGCCTTTCCAGGTACTCATTATCGTTTAGTTCTCTTCATTCTATGTTTGGTTGGGATGACCACAAACTTTTAACTTCTTTCAACTAGTATGTCATCCGTGCAATGCACGGGATGAATAAATATTATTTTGTACATTTCAATCAACATGAACATTAAAATAACTTAGAAACAAGTAGGTGATATTAAATTTAATTTTGTAATTTTATTCTTGCATAAACAACATAATACAACTATATCCATTTGATGATTTTCAAAGAAATTCACATTTGAAAATACCATTTGACGATTTTCTTAAAAAAGTTCCTTAAGTAATTTGAGGCCAAACCGTAAGTTGTTGAAATTAGATGAAAATTATGGTGGAAAAACTATGACTAAAGATAACCTCTATCGTTCTCCTAGTAGGAGCTGGTTAAACTCAGATCATAAAATGTAGATCTCATAATATTGATAGAATAATCACTTGTTTGGCATATTATCACAATGTATTTGAAATAGTTTTTACAATTAAATCTCAATGTCTAGCACGATTATTCTAAATATTGTCATGTAAAATCTATTAGATTGTCTATCTTATCTCATTTACTTTTTTAGGATATTATTTGTAGATAAGAGATTATTCAAATGTGTTACATTGTCTTCAACAAAAGGATTGTGATGTCGAAAGATGTAGATAATTTAAGTATTTATTTTTTAACCGAACTATGTGCAAATGTGGTGAATCTAAATTATCTGTTTTTGAACCAAACTATGTTGAGATATGACTTTGTATCATGAAGATGAAGATTGGGGAACATAAATGATTTTTTCAACATGAGAAATATGTAATTTTTTTTTTCAATCTTTGTGGATATATGACGTTATATCTTGAAGATAAAATGAGGACAAGAATCATGGAGTGATCCTATAGTTATCGTTATGCATGGTAATGCAAAGTTTTTTCTGCTTTCATTAATGATTTTGATGTTTTTATTATTAATGCTTTCGATATTTAATGCATAAAGATATGTAGAATTACGTTTTCACTCCTTGTGGCATACCATGCTACCATCTTTGAATTTATTAGTTCAATTATCATATATAATTTCAATGTATGAGTTTTTTTTGTTGGTCATTTGGACCTATTGAGCTTCTTATTAAATATGAATTCGTCAATTACTTGAAAATATATATTGGCCTCATCAATTCATCATACTCTAACTACATATTGGGCAAAATTTATCTATGAATGATTCAAAAATCTGATAACTAATGTGGCATACCATGCTACCATCTTTGAATTTATTAGTTCAATTATCATATATAATTTCAATGTATGAGTTTTTTTTG
>JAOVYX010022295.1:0-14782 GCA_035668315.1 Drosera spatulata | reverse complement strand
ACGCAATTTAGACAATTTAATGGGAATAAAAACAAACGTTTAGAATAACGAAATGATGTGTGATTTCATACACATCACCTACATTTAATTCTATATTTATAGAGTGAAGTGAGTGCTCATAAATATTAATTTGACGTGTAAACGATAACACGCATCAGCGTCCAAGCGTGAAGTCACTTGAGATCGCATAGATATGACATCAGCTCGTAGATCAGCTACCTCTTGCCACAGAGAATAATACGCAGTACTCCAGTCCACAGGAGGTGTTTGCTCAGCTATAGGGATCGGCACAGGAGTAGCTAGTGTAGAATGATAGGAATGAGACTGATGTGAAAGGGGAAATTAACTCGCATCATCGATTAGCAGAGTTTAATGTCGTGTATCAGTTTAAGATTTTTACGATCGTCAGAAATAAATGGAAATATATTGAAATAAATGCGAACTTCAAAAGAAACTAAAACATGGGTTGCCTCCCAAGAAGCGCTTGGTTTAGAGCCTGCAGCCCGCCTCTTGAAGACTATTTGAAATGCTGCGGAAGCCTAGATAAAACTCTCTTCTTCTTACGTTTGAAAGTTCTCAAAAATCTCATTTTCTCAAGAAGATTAATCAAACACGTCCAAATAAGATTTTGAAAACGTTTGGATACATATGGAAATAAAATAAAGCATGACAACTCAAAATCATCCTTATGATCATGAAAAACATTGAAAATAAGAAGATTTTCAGAGAATGAAACATTTGAGTGAGAATGATCAGTTTCAAATTCATTAATAGGAACATCCAAAACGAACATTGATTCATACTCAGAGATTTTTGACATTTCTGACTTAGAATCATGTTGCTCAAATTGATCATGAGAATTCAAAAACTTTTCCAATTCCACAAAATCATCAAGGGTAACATATTAACTATCAAAACAAGTGTCATCAATATTCATGTTCAAATCTGTACCATCGAATTCCTCATAGTCAAATTAAAAATCTTTTTCGGTCACTTCATCACATCCTACCTCTGCAATTTCTTCTGTTAACTCATCTTGTGTCTCATTTCGTCCTAAACTCTTCGTTTCCAATGTTTCTTCGACATTTTCATCTATCATTATATCTTCTTGTACTTGGGATTGGCCATATTCAGTTTCAGTTTCATTGAAAACTAGAGCTTTTAATTCACTCATTTCAAGAGTAAGCTGATTGACTTGATTTTTCAGCATTTCAATGGTAGAGATGTTTTCTTGAGAAATAGTTGAACTCGATGCAATTGAGTTAGTCAATTCCTGAAAGGAATTCAATGAATTTTCTAAAGCATCAAGCTTAATATTATCACTAGAACGTGCACATGGACCTTCAATTTGTGCATCATTACAATACTTCTCGATAAAATGTTCGTAAGGTAAATCAAAGTCTTCGTCCGAATCATCCTCAAATTGAATTTGATTAGAACTCTCTATTGAAGATAATACTTCACCATTTTTAAAGATGGTTAAGTTCTCATCTTCTTGTGATTGTTCAGATGCATTATGACTCGAAATTTGGAGTTTCTATTAAAAATGATACAGAATTGAGTTCGTCAATTTGACTTTGCAATTTTCGCTTATGATACTCCCTATCTTCTTGTTCAAACATCCTATTTTCTTTTTGAGTAATGTATTGGTTATGTACAATAGTTTGAACCATTTCTTCCAAAGACATAGAATTTGAATCATGTAAGTATGGTCTTGAGAATTGACAATACAGATGGTCAAGAGAATGGTTTTGTGAAAAGTCCAAAGAATTGTCTGACATTGAAGAATTAAAATCTTGATATACCTCATAATGATTTTGATAATCTAACCATCCACCATTATAATAGTTATAATTAACATTATATCCAATATTGTGGTTGTGATGGTTGTTGAAACATATTCATTTGAGTGGAATATTAATAAGATGATAAATTGGGCAAATGTTAGTTTGATGTTCCATATTAAATGATTCTCACATGGCCTATGATTCATATTGTTGTTCATTTCTTCAATCCTTGTGGCAATTTCATCTAATGTTTGAGAATAAGAATTATAGTAAAATTGATAATTCAACATACCATATAATCGATAGTGATAAGCCATAGTAAAATCAATTTAAAATTAATTCACAATCAACAATCTCACCAAAAATGGCTTTTGAATTTTTTCTCTATAAAATAATTTTCATAAAATAATAGAACTTTGAGTGACTAAAAATAAAATATTGACACGATTACAACGTCCTCGGCAACGACGCCAAAATTTTATTCGTGTTGTCGTATACGCGTCAAATTAGTATTCACAAGCACTCACTTTCACTTGATAAATATAGAACTAATGCAGTAGTGGAAGTAAGGGTCGAACCCACAAGGACGGCCGCAATATTATTTATCTTTCCTTAGTCATGACAAAGAACTATTACAAATATGAAAATTAAGGTTTGGGGGGCCGGGGAGGGTTTGTTGTTGTAAGAATCTACTTAAACCTAAACTAACTAGTTCGAATAAAAAACAAAGATAGAGTTGAGATATACAGAGGAGTTTTCATAAGTTAAGAGAAATGTAGGGACGATGGTTGAGTCATTTTGAATCACTTAGATCAACCATTGATGTTTTTGGATTTAAGGTGTAATGATTAATGTAGAATGTTTGTAATAAGTATTGGCTTAACTCGCTACGTTCCTTAGCTTCTAACTTCCAATTAGCTCGGATAGTTAAACTAACTCAAGAGATCTAAATCAGTTCAATTAGCTCGAATATGACTTAAAACACAAGAGTTGATTCATAACATGGAACCTAACATTCATAACAATCATAACAATTATCTTAAACTAATCATGTTACATGCATTTGAAACCATTGATTGTATATGACAATTAGCTTAAATCATATTATATCAGTTAGCTACTTAACTAAACCATTTAGCATGATTCATAGCTTTAACCTATGTATTTTAGGTGATCAATCTAACATACACATGTTATATGATGATTCTAACAGATTTCATGCATCAATCCTTCATCAAGCACCTCTAGTTTGTGTTAAATGCTCAACATCTCATGATCTAATGACTTCAAAACTCATCGACACATCCCTACTATCGATCTTCTCACACATAATCATGGAATAAAACATGGAATTAAGCAAAATAACGTAAACAATCATTCTGATCAAATTAACAACTAAAGAACAAGTGTGTTACAATGCACGTAGCGTTCCAAATCAAAGTCCAATTGATTCCTATGCGTTGCGGATCAAGATCTCTTCAATTTCCTCTCCAAAGCCCGTCTTTCGTGCGTCTCTCGTCCTCTCGATCGTCTCTACCTCCCCGAGCGTCACCCCTGCTGTTTTTTCTTCTTGGAATAACCCTAGGAGGAGTATTTAAAGGCGAGGGTTTGCAACCAGATTGATCCGATGGCTGAAACTCATCATTTTGCATCTGGAGTATCGTCGCGGCCGCGACCAGGCCTGTCGCGCCTGCAAAATCTTTATAATCTGGAATTTCTGGAAAAACATTCGTCATGCCCGCGTCTGTGGGCGTCGCGCCCGTGACACACTGTATGCCCGCGACAGATGGCCGTGCCCACGACAGTGCATAAGACCTAAAATCCAAAACTAAAAATATTAAATGACGTCCAAAAATTCTAAAAACTTACACATGATATCTAAACATACTAATCTAGCTAAACATTATGAAACATCATCGTAAAAACCCTCAAAGCACGTGCAATGACGATGAAACGTGAAATACAGCTTTTTGAGTTCATGGTTTGTCATTTTCTTCATCCTTTTTCATTTTTGCTCCAAATTCCAAACCAATTTGCCAAAACAATGAAAGCACAGCAGTACCAACATTCCAAGACAAAAAGACACTAAAAATATAATTTAGACAATATAATAAAGCAAACGTTTAGAATAAAGAAATGATATGTGCTTTCATACACATCACTGTTAGGCCTAGAGAGGTTGGCTCTAATGCCAATTGAAAGTCCTGAGATAGGTAGCTATGAGACTAAAGGGAGGGAGGGGTGAATAGTCTCTATTTTTTCGAGCTTTACTGTCAAACTAACAAAGGTTAGTTGTACAGTGGAGTTGTTCTTAACTTACCGCAGTAATGTGGAACATTACTAAAGTAATGTTATTTCCTTTTAGCTTACTGTTGATTGAAATTAATTAGCAATATGGTTAAATGTAGTGAAAGTAACAAAGTAAAAACACAAAGGTTTTTATGTTGATTATAGTATATAGCTAAAATACGGCTATATCCCTTACTTCAGTCTTTTCTTGATTATCACAGTGATAAATCAAGAGGATAGCACTATGTGTGATTGTTTTAGGCTTACTCGTCACTTTACAATGAGTAAATGACAATACAAATCGATTACAAGATATTTTGTTCTCCTCAACAAGATTTAGAACAGCCTCTTCGAATCGTCTATCTAACACTAGTGCTATTTAACACTGCCTTCAATAGCTGGATCAAATCTTTAGCTATGAACTTCCTCTACAGTTCACTCGATGCCTTTCTGCTCTTGTCTTTCCAGGGCAAAGGAGATCCAAAAACCTCACTCAAAATTTTGGGCATTAATTCTCTATTTATAGGCAACCCTAGATTTCTAACTGTTGTTGAAGTCGTTTTATCATTGAAACATCACTTCCATGCCCTCCTGTAACCATATTCATAAACTTGTGACCTCTGGTGTAGATGCAAGGAAGTACACTGCACAGTACAGATACAATAGTGAACTTTGACTTCTTCTGAACCCCTCTGTAGAACTTAGCCTTGCTGCTTCTCAGTTTTGCTACAGTAACCTCATAGAAGCAATTCAAGATAAACCTTTCTTTCATCTAAACCCTGCGATTGACCTCGACTTTACTGTCTCTAGCCTTGTTGTAGTAACCATTGTCAAACAGGAGCAATTTAGGATAAACCTTTTGTTTCATCTAAACCCTTTTGTTGACCTCGTTCTTACTGTCTCAAGCCTTGCTCCAGTAACCTTCTTCAAACAAAAACCATTCAAGATCAACCATTCCTTGCTACAAAAAACCAAATGCTCAACCCTTACTGTCTCATTACTCATGACCTCAACATTGCAAGCCTTGTTGCGTTTCTCTCTGAATCAGCCTTGTTGCATCTCTCTCTGAACTAGTCGTATTGCATACCCATTGCAGCCTCAGCCTTGGTATATAATGGGACATGCTAAGACTATAGTTTGCCTATCATTTAATGTCTATACATCATGGATTTGACTCAACACAAAAGCATTAAGAAAAGCTCTCGCATCCTTATCAAGCGTCGGTGATATCAGCTTGAGTAGCTTTCGGCTTTGTGGCTCCTCGGGTTCAACTCCAACCTCAGAAGTCCCAGCCACTTCTGTAGCAGCTCTTGCAAGTTCAGCCTCAACTTTAGTATCTTGAACGCAATAAACTCAAGGGCAGGATGGCCAGTCCAATTAGATGGACAACTAAAAAGGTCAGCGATCAGAAGTTTAAGAGCAGGACAGGCGAGCAAACTCCAGAAAGGCGCTCTCAGTCCCATCGTCATAACGTTTATCCACGGTATCCTTAAACTAAGCAATCATCTTGAACTTAAAAATCATCAATCCTCTCCTGCAAAGCTTGGGCTAGTTGGCCTTGATCTGGCTTAAAGAGCTCAAGTCGGCTTTGACATCATTCAACTCTTTAGTACAACCAACAAGTTCAGCTTGGAATCCATCTTTCTTCTCAATCGTCGACTTCAAAGCTACGTTTTTTGCTTTTAACTGCTTCTTCAAGTCTGTGTGCTCGGCAATTCTATTTTTATAGAATTCTAGATCCCCCATTGCTGATTCGGCCTTGTGAAGCAAGCTAAGATGGTAAGTCAACATATGAAACTTACCAGATAGAATCAAAGGGTTAAGATTGACAAGAAAGGTTGTCAATTTTTATCAAAAAGAGTGAAAGAAAACCTGATGCATAAGCTTGCATCCCTTATCCACAACCTCGTCGAAGTTTCCCTAAAAAGCTATATTATCCCTATCTGTTGGAAGGAACAAGGATTCCAACATCACCCTTGGACAAATTGAGCTACAAGGAGCTCATCTCTCAATCTTTCAAGGTGGTTGATAAAAAGAAGATCTGTCCACGCCTTCTACTACAATCCCACCTCATGATGGGGGAAAATCGGGATGGTATCTACCCTTGGAGCTAGCCGAGTTGGAGAAGAAGGTCGGCTTGGAAAAGATTCACGAGCCCTCTTCTCAGCTCAGGAAAGAGGGGAACCTTTTGCAGGAATCGTCGTGGCTGATACTGATCGCAAAGGGACAACATCTGTGATCACCTTGTCAGTATGAGTGGCTAGGAGCTAAATTCATGGGAGTTGGGGCATTAGGCACTACACTTCCTCTCTTCTTGGCCAGACGACGTGTTTGTTGCTCAACCCTTAGAGCCATTTTGAAATCCGGAGTTGAATGTACACTGCACAAGACAGACAAAAACCCACCAAAGTTAGAAAGAGTGCATGCTGGCTAAACATGAAACTGAAACACAACATACCAAATTGATGTTCCCAAACGCTTTTCATGGTTACTATATCATCAAACTCGACAACATCGTTCAAATCAAAATATGTTTTGATCTTTGTAAAGGTAATTTCTTCTCCTAGGCTCAATTTTAACTTCTTAACAGGTTTTAAATTGGCGTTAGTATTAAATCGAGTTGGAATTGACCAAGACATAGAGGAAACCACTAAGAAAAAGTGTAACTTGAATCCCTTCACAGTATCAGGGATGTCTTTGACGATTTTTAGCCCTTGATGGGCAGAGAAGTAATACCAACCTACATATTAGGTGATCATTTATATATGTGGGGTAAGAAAATCTAGGGTAAAAAGGAAACGTTCATCTTGGGCAGTGAAAAGAAAACTAAGTGCTTTGGATCACTCCATGTGTCAAACCTCGGGCAGTTCAAACATTAAATCAAGGAGGCGAACTGCCATCATTAAGAAAGGAGCAATGAAGATAATATGACAGTAGATTGGATTCCCTTGGGAATAAAATCTCTTCCTCAGATTCTCTGAGTAAGGAAAATGTGAAAGAAAGTTTTTTTTTTTTTTTAATTTAAAGATATGTTCTTATAAAGGGAGGAAAGAAGGACTAACAAAATATGTTCTTACAAAAGCTGATTCATTTTTCAAATTCGAAGAGCAAGGAATAACTACCACTCGTCAAGTGATAAAACCGAATTAAAAGAAACAGCTTCAAGGTACAAACAACAAGGGACAAAGGCAACTCGAAGTCAGACAAAACGAGCTCCATGGCCGACTTGCAGCAACTTGGCCAAAGAAACTCGGGGGCATACGGATTATCACCAAAATAATTATGTATATCTTTTATTTATTATTGTACAGATCTAAGAAAATAATCATAAGAATATGATTACCCAGAGAAAATATCGTTATAAAAGATATTTTCCTAGGTTATCGCTTTAAGAAAATCTCTTTAAGATAAGGTTATGTTCTTGTCATGTAAAAAACCTATAAATAGAGGGCGTCCAAAGCATAGACCTCCTGACTTACAAACATATGTACAATATTCAATACAAGATTATTGTTTTCTTTTGGTCATCATCAGATGTTTCCGTCATCATCAACATCTAGATCTTCGATTCTTGATCGTACATTCTTGTGATCGTTTTTTGTGAGGGGAAAAAATGATTATCGTAATTTAACAATCGAAATATATTCACAAACTCTAGAGATCCAATAAAAAATAGTGCACTTGCAATTTTCGTGGTTTATTTACCAAATCACCTCATGAAAAAATTGTAAATTAGTTGATTTTAGTTGAACCTACTGAATGGGCTCAAACTCGGCCAAACTCGGTTGAACTCATCAGTCTCGCTCGCGGACACAATTTTCGAACCTATCAAACCTCTGAAACCCGAAACCCTTGTTGAGTTCAACACGAATACTAAACAGAGTCGAGTCGAGTCGATCCCGTGTAGTTCGTTATGATGACAGTCAGATTCATTAATGATATTACTGACAAAAATAACTAGAACATTTTAGAAAAAACGGGTTTAGCGACCGTTTAAATGGCCTTTTAGAACAATGTTCAGCTTGCTCTTCTGTACGTATATCAGGGTAATCATTATACAAAATCCTGTTCAATCCCTATAGGAGTACGTTAATATTTTGCATGCCTAAAATAAAATCTAATTGATAATATGAGATAACCTGTACAACCAACCTTATTACAAATTCAACTCCTAAAACTAAAAGTATAAAGATATAACCTGAGATAAATGGAACCAATACAACTGAGATAAGATCATTGGTGCACTTGTGTTGCATCAAGGAAACGAACCGCTGCAGCTGACGATGCCTAGCATTTGAAGCCGTGGCAGACAGACAAGAAGATAATGAGAATCAAAGAAATGACGATGCTGAATGCAATCAACTTTATTTTCATATTCTCAATCCATATTTTTCTCTTCATTTTTTGTGCCTTGCTTCCTAAAATCCTGAGCCTGAAAAATATAACTGGTCAAATAAAGAACTATCCATTTTCAGTGACCAATTCTATGATGCTAATCAACCGAAGACATTATGCGAAGAAAGTAGAATAATAATCCTAATTCGAAGAAGAGGAATAGCTAGTCCGTCTTACTAACCTGTGAATGAAGATTCTCCGTTTTATCGATTAACAGTTCAATTTTCTCGCCGCGATCCAAGACCTGCATGAAATAACGATGTTTCTTAAAATCAAATGAGTCATCGTGCCCTTTACATGAAGCCAGTATCATTGAGTTTGCCCTTACATGGTTGACTCTACAAGATAAAAGATGCAATGTACTACCTTCTCAATATTTTCCATCATAACACCTTTAACTTCTGAAACCTGAGCCTTCACTTTCGCAAGTTTGTTTATTTCCTCTGAATGATCGACACAAAACTTCATATGTTCCTTCAGTTTGGACCTAACACACAAGCTCTAACTCTAAGCGTTTAATTTTCTTGAATAGGTAACAAACTTATCCAGTATATTGAAGCACAGCTTAGATAGAATTACCCAAATTCTTTGCTGAGGATCTTTGCAGCTGCAGTTGACGCTTTTCCACTTCCATATCTTTTATTAAAATCATCCTTGACCCTCTCAAGAAAGGCAATGGGAATTCGTCGACCTGCGGATTCAATCGCAACTACACAAAAAGCTGCACACCATCCAAAATGAACGAGTTCTTGGGTCAGTAGCATCCAAATGAATCTTGTAGCATCACTGCAAAATAATTCATGTCCGTTAAAAATTTTATATAGTAACAGCTAATATTGAAGAGATGGGATATGTTGTACATAAGGATAAAAGAAAAGAAGAATGTGGTGGATGGTGAATCGGACAGGGGACTTACTGAAGCCATTTTCGACGAGGTAATTGAAGGTGTGACCGTCGCAGTTGTAGGTGAACTTGTTGTTGCTTGCAGGGAGCTTTTGAAGGCACTAAGAAGCAATACTGGTGAAATTGCCCGTAAATTCAGTGTACTCATATAGGATAACCGTGCCTCGAGCCACGAAGCTATAGATAAGAGTTTGTTGTCCCATTCCTTCAACAATTTTTTATCGTGCAAATCCTACACTCTTCCCAAACTCGCACGATTAATTTTTACAGAAAACCCAAAGAACGATAGCCCCAATCAAAACGACAATGGAAATGAAAGCAAAAGATGAAGACAGATGAAAAGGAAGACAAATATCTAGAGAAGAAATCAGGAGGAAACTCGAGGGATGAGAAGAGTTGTTGTTAAAACTTGATAGCAGTAATGGCTATTTTCGGTGTGTGTCATTCAATCCAGTGGAGGAATGAATGATGAAAATTGGGAGGGACACCGATTGTGCGTTTAGCTCGGGGGATTTGAATTTTTGACTGTTGTCTCCATCGAAAAATTGCTACCACTGCTAATTGAACCCTTATTTTTATGAAGCGTTGTTTGTGTTGCAAAAGACATCCAATTAGCTACTGCAAATCTACTCAGTTTTTAGGAAACTCATAGACAAAATACTAGATTGCATATATACTGACTCAGGCGAAACCATTGTGAATATATAGAAACCCCACTGAGTTTAAAAAAAACCCACTGATATAGAATACCTATTGACGATCCAATGCTTAGTGAGTTTTCTAGAAAATTAATTGTGTTCATAGCAGCCAATTCATTGCTTCTTGCGTCTCAGATTCTTTTCCATTGATATTGTTGACAGTGACTACAAATCACGCGGAGCACGCGTCGTCTTTGGTATGCGGAACCTGTACACGGATCCTTCATCACCCGGAGTTGCTCCCTGATTTCCTCTTTGGTTTTGATAAATAAGGAGGAAGAATAGCACAAAGGAGTAGGGAGAAAGGAGAAAGCTGAGGAAGGAGAAAGAGAGGGCAAAGGACGGAAAATATTCTCCTCTGATTCCTCTCTGATTCTTCTCTTTGTTTTTTAACATTGAGCAAAACATATATGAAGCACATAGAGACCTTAAGGGATTTGTATAGAGATTGTTATCTTTATCCTTTATTGTGAGGTTCTTGGTTTAACTCTTTTGTATCTTTTCGTTTGACTAGTGGATTATCTCGTCGTCGACGACCGTCCGTGGTTTTCTCCCGCAATGGTTTTCACATAAAATCTCTGTCTCTTTTATTTATGCTATTTATATTACGTTCATTAGTGTTATATTTATAACGTTCTATTTAAACCGCTTATGTCAATAATAGTAATTTATAGTGACGGTAAAATCTACGGTTCTTAATCATAACAAACTGGCATCAGAACTTAGTAGGGTTCAATTCTTGTTTCCTACACCGAACTAGCCCACATAGGGTTAGGAACGAACATTGTTAAGTTTGTGATTTAATTATGTCCATTGGATTTTACTCTCTTGTTCTTGGAAGAAATTTTTCCAGCAGTGAACAGTGTTTCGGGTACTGTTTTTGTTTTCGCACTTTTTTACTATACGATGGCACCAATCAAATTTGATATTGAAAAATTTGACGGCGCAAATAATTTTGATCTTTGAAGAGTTAAAGTCATTGCTTTATAAACCCAAGAAGGAATTGAAGAGGTTTTAGAAGGGGTTGATAAATTACAGACGGAAATAAAAGAAGAAGATAAGACGAAGATGGATAAGAAGACGAAGACGGAAGAGAAAACTGCTAAGACTCTTTGGGATAAGCTTTCTAGCTTATATATGAGCAGATCTATTGCTTATCGTTTGTACATGAGGCAGCGTCTCCATTCCTTCAAAATGAAGGAGTCGACTACCTCATTGGAAAAGCATTTGATGGAATTTCAGATTATCCTTGTTGGTCGGAAAAATGTTGGAGTCACCATTGACGACGAAGAAGCGTGGTCAGCAGCTTTGAGGTCTTTGTGACTAATATGATCCATAGTAGAGATTCTTTGTCGCTGGAAGACGTTAAGACATCTTTGACCAGTAGCCAGCTGAGACATCAGCTCTCGGAGTCATCCAGACCGTCGAGTTCTAATGATGGACTATTCATTAAAGGGAGACAAGAATGAAAACAACAAGATAAGTTCAGAGCCCATTCAAAGAGTAGCAATTCAAAGAAGTTTGACTCTTGTCACTACTACCATCAGAAGGGACATTGGAGGAACGAATGTCCTAAGTTGAAGAACAAATAGAAGAAGAAGGAAGCCCTAATTACTGATATTATCGAGACTCAGACAGTCTCGACCGTCCTTACATCCGTCGTGGTGTCTTTGGTTGCATCCACTTCAGAGTAGGTGATGGATTCTAAATGCACCTTTCACATCTGTCCGTATCGGGAGTGGTTTGTCACATATGCTGAGTTCGATGGCGGCATAGTTCTTATGGATAACAATACTGTCTGTAAGATCCTTGATATGGAAGATGTTCGTATTCAGATGTGGGACGGCGTTGTACCGACATTGAAAGAAGTTTGTTATGTTCAAGCAGTGAGGCGAAACCTTCTCTTTGGGTTCTCTTGATCGTGAATGATGTTTCTATCATTCTCAGGATGGGAACATAGAGGTTAAAGAAAATCGCATGGTGACTATGAAAGCTCGGCTTCGTATTGGGTTGTACTATCTGGTCGGCGCTACGTAGGATGGAATTACAGCTGTTACAACCTCATTGTCAGTCGGTAACAGTGAGGCTAGTTCTGAGATGAAACTGTGACATATGCGTCTTGGGCATATGGCTAATCGGGGGATGGATGTTCTGAGTTTGTCTGCCTTGCTTAGAGGTTTGAAGACACAGAAGCTCGTAGTTGATCAAATTTGTTCAGGCAAACATCTGACACGGTTCTCCTCATCATATCTTCAACAAAAGACTGTGTTCTCGACAAGTAGAGGAGAGTATCATTTGGTGGTATGGAGCACAGAATGAAGAGAACACTCGACTACATTCACTTAGATTTGTGGGGGCCATCTCCGTATGCTTCAATGGGAGGTAAAAAGTATTTTTTAACCTTCATCGATGATTATCCCTGTTATGTCTGGATATATTTCTTGAAAAAGAAATTGGATATATTTGAGATCTTCAAGGAATGGTTGAAATTGATTTAGACATAGATCGACAGACAGATAAAGAGGCTTCGAACCAACAACGGGATGGAATTTGTGAACAAGCAATTTCTGGAGTCCTGCAAGGACAAAGGCGTTGTGAGGCATTGCACTGCCACTTACACACCTCAGCAGAATGGGGTACCAGAGCGCATGAAACGAACGCTCATGGAGCGAGCTCGGTGCATGTTGATTGGGGCCGGGCTGAAGGAGAGGTTTTGGGCTGAAGCGGTTATGATGGCTTGTTATCTGGTAAACAGGTCACCCTCCTCAGCATTATCCATGAAGACACCTTATGAAGTTTGGTCTGGTAAACCTGTTGATTACTCCAACTTTCGTGTTTTCGGTTGTCCTGCATATTATCATGTCAACGAAGGAAAATTATAGCCTAGGGCCAAAAAGGCCATCTTTCTTGGATATCAACCTTGTATGAAGGGATATAGATTGTACTCTAATGATCTATCATCACCTGGGATCGTCATCATCAGAGATGTCACTTTTGACGAGGAGTCGATGTTAGCTAAGAAGGTTGAGAAATAAGGGAGTATTCAACAGCAAGTGGAGCAGACACGAGCAGTCGAGAGACCGACATTTGAGGTGAAGCATCAGGATGTGGACTCCTCAGATCCCAACATCCCCACCGATGTTTTGTAGCCAGTTCAGCAAGAAGCAGAAGATCCAGGAGTGGAGCCACTCGTACCAGCTTCAGTTGAGAAGGGACCCATTCTACAGCAGTACTAACTTAGCCATGACAGGGGACGACAAGAGATTAGACCCCCATTTCTATACGGCCATTCAGATTTAGTGACATGTGCACACATTGTTAGCGAGGCGATTGAGAACGATCCTTTGTCATTCAAGGAGGCCGTCGCTAGTTCGGAATGTGCCCGGTGGACTGCAGCTATGGAAGAGGAACTAGAGTCTTTTAACAAAAACAACACTTGGACTCATAGTTCACTTGCCGAAGGGGAAGCGCACCGTACGGTGCAAATGGGTGTTCAAAACGAAGAAAGCAGGCGATGGCAGCGAAGTAAGGTTTAAGGCCAAATTGGTGGCCAAGGGTTTCACACAGAAGGAAGGTATTGACTACACTGAAGTTTTTTCTCCTGTAGTCAGGCACACTTCTATTCGAGTTCATTTAGCAATGGTTGCTAAGTTCGATCTCTAACTTGAGCAAATTGATGTCAAAACTGCGTTCTTACATCGTGAGCTAGAGGAAGAAATATATATGCGACAGTCCGACGGTTTTTCATTGCCAGGAATGGAAGAGATCTAAAGAAATCATTCTACGGGTTGAAGCAGTCATCCCGACAATGGTATCATAAGTTTGACACCTTTGTGGCAAGTATTAGATATACATAGAGCCCGTACGATCAGTGTGTGTATTATCAGCATCAACCTAATGAAAGTCAGGTATATTTTTTGCTCTATGTAGATGATATGTTGATCGCCGGTAGAGGCAAGGGGACTATTGATAAGTTGAAGGCGCAACTCAGTAGTGAGTTTGATATGAAGGATCTCGGCCCAGCAAAGAAGGTCTTGGGCAGGGAGATCGAGCGGCATAGGAAGCGTGGAGTCTTGACCTTGAGCCAAAAAAAGTACATTGAGAAGGATCTAGATCGCTTTGGCATGAAAGATGCCAAACCTGTTTCTACTCCCTTGGCAGCGCACTTCAAGCTATCTTTGAAGCTCTCACCGAAAACTGAGGAAGAGGTGAGAAGTATGGCCTCAGTGTCTTATACGAGTGCAATTGGTTCCCTGAGGTATGCTATGTTATGCACTGGACCCGATTTGTGACAAACAAGTATCAGTTGTCAGTCGTTATATGGGTAGATCTAGTAGAGGTCACTGGTAGGATGTAAAGTGGATATTTAGGTATCTCAAGGGTTCATCGGGATTAAGCCTCGTCTATGATGCAAGGTATAGGCAGCAACAATGTTATGGGGTTCTCAGATTCAGACTATGCTGTAGATCAGGATCGTTGGAGATTACTTATAAGGTATGTATTCACTTTCTGTAATGGGTCAGTATCTTTAAAGGTAACTTTACAGGATACTGTAGCTGTAATACCAGAGAAATTTGGAAGTTTTGAGATGAATATATAACGTTATAATTTTAAAATAAATCGTGCCAAAAGATTATATATTTAAATCTAAAAAAATATTTGATTAATTAAATCAAATAGGACGATGGAATATTTGGGATGATTAGTTGA
>JAOVYX010022294.1:0-14783 GCA_035668315.1 Drosera spatulata | reverse complement strand
ATAGAGAAACAGTAAAGAAAAGAAAAAAAGAAAACAAATATAAAGAAACAGGAAAATGACAAAGAAAAAAAGAAAAAAGGAAAAAAGGAAAAAAGGAAAAAAGGAAATACTCCCTCCGTCCCACAAATCTTGCAACGGTTTGACCCGGATTGGGTTTTTATGTATGTTAAATTTGATATATTTTGATTAGTATATTGTGATTTTTGATGATGGTGGTGGGTTTGATGTGAAAGGATAAAAGAGAATAAGGAAGGAGGTAGTGGAGCGTAGTGGGATAGTGTGATTATTCTAATATAAAATTATTTTCAAATAAGGAAATAAAGTAAGTGTTGCAAGATTTGTAAGACGGCCCAAAATAGTAAGGGTTGCAAGAATTATGGGACCGAGGGAGTACTACAATGCAGAATTGAATCACAATCCAACAGACACTTTGATGTTATGCAAGCTGAATAAGCCATTACATTTAGTATGAGGATATTCAGTCGTCAGGAAGTCCCAAGTGACACAAAAGCAACCAGACCAAGACTAAGACATGGCAATCCTACGAGAAAAATACCAGTTTAAAACCTGGCAACTGGCTCCACATATGCTCAAAAAGTCAGCAGGTAATGTACTTAAAGTGCTTATTCGCTACAGCTTTCTGTCCAATAAAAAATCATATCAATTACTGATTGCTTGCCGACTTTACATAATATTTGAAATGTTGTAGATAACAGGAAATCCAGAGACAATATAGCATATTTGACAGAGAATACAATGAAAGTGAAAACCGAACCCCTTGAAGACACACAATGTCAGCACGATACCCAACAATCTCACGCAACAAATTCTGTCGACGATAATTCCACGAACGAGCCCATGAAGGACAGTAGCTGTAAGATTCACTAGTTGCATACACATCAGCCAAAGTTTTGTAGGAGAGGAAAGTAAAAGTTCCAAAAGATGATAATCGACCATCCAGATCAAGATATCCATTGGCATCCACAGCACTAACAGGAATCAAATGACGGGGTGTTGGCATTGGTGCAGGAATGACACGAGCGGTCGCAATCTGACTTGGAGACCCAACAGGTTGCTTGGTTTCTGCATCTACCACCACACACTCGAACTTGAGAGTATGACCAATATCATCCGCCGAAGGTGTATATGTCTTAGAGCAACCCACTTCAAACCATGTTTCCCCACGGCTTCTTTGGGCAACAGCAGCCGGATACACAGGTGCTGCAGATCCATTCGATAAATTTACACTTGATCCAGTTGGAGGTAAATTGGTATTTGTGGCTCCAGAACTGGAGCTATTACAACGCGCAAACAATTCTTCCTCTTCAATTCCATTGTCATTGATGGCACTAGCAGCCCAGTCATGCAAAACACGGTGATGTTGCCACGCATTTGAAAAGCACTTGGTAGAGCAGTGATAACTTTTGGCAACTGGGATCTTGGCCTTAACACAACCTAAACACTGCAGTGTGGCTTGTTCAGTTGGATGCACACTACAAACTTCAACTTTTTTATCACTTTGTATCCTGTACCTGGAAAAAGAGGGTTATGGGTCATCCGAAATGATGTGCATCAACTTAAGTTTTCAACACAGAAAGGAAATTCAAACTTAAAACTAAATTGCTAAACATCAACATGGCAATTTGGAAATGATTCAAATAATGCTTGAATAAAGGGGAATTTTGATGGGGAAGACAAATACTCAAAAATTAAAGAAGGGATTTTGCTACGACTTAAAGTCTTAATCCATAAGAAAATGTGATGGAACAAACTCTGCGGGAAAAAAAAAAAAAAAAAACAACCAAAGATTAGGAAGAAAACAAACTTCCCATCAACTCAAGAATGACACGCACATTCTCACATCTTTTTGATGGTATCAGGTGAAACTAGGAAGCCATGATGAGGCAGACAATAAGATCCCTCCAACAGTAACATAAGTGGAGTTGTGTACCATGAACATGTTAAAGGGACAAAAAGTCAACAAAAAATTTAATGAAAATTACCACCTAGGGAACAGAAATGTAATGAAGAATCACCACCTAGTTAATGGTTCATCAGTTTTAACCCATTGAAAAATGTCCTTCCTCTCGGCTCCAAATCATCCCCTCCCTCAGCCTCTGCCTATATATCAAGTACTCCCGAGAAATTAATGGTGTCCCCCAAAGGCATAAAGTGCCCCAAAGCTCTAACGCCTCTGCCTAACGCTTAAGCAAGAGCTTTAGGAATAAGGTGCTAAGCATGGTAGTGACAGCCTTGTCACTGAGTTCTTACAGGACTTCCGAAACACTAAACGTTCACCTAGTTGGATAAATATAGGGCAAAGCACCTGAAATTGTAAAATGGCGACCAGATAGTAATTTTTTTTTCGTAGTTTCGTGGAAACTCTCCTTTCCATATACTGGTTTTCCACGGATTGCACACGACTAGATGAGAACATACAAAAATACAGAGGAAGGAGATATAGTTTCCAAATGATCGCAGAGAAGTGATTGTCGCAGTATTGCCCTTACTATCAATGTTTCATCTGTGCGCTTGTTTCCACCTAACCAACACACAGATCAAAATTAGACTCTAAACAGTAAACACTAAACCTGCAACCTCAACTCAATGACTTACACATCACAAACAAAGAAATGATTACGATTAGAACCACAAGAACCCAAGCATATTACTTGTATCTCAGAAAATGCCCATCAACCAGTGCGGTCTCATCGACATCATCAGTGATCAAACTCTTATCAAGTTTACGAAGAACAACGTACGGCGTCAACTCACACCCCACGATCGGAATATCGGACGGAAAGTGAACCCCCACCACACTCATCATCCTCCCAAACACCAAAATTCACTCTCCTCTTCACAACCCTCACAAAACCCTAATCTCAAACTCCTGATCTCGCATAAACAACGGCGAAATTGAAGGCGGAGACCGGGCGGATCCGCCATTTAAGGGACGAATTCGAAGCTCGCCAGCCTCGATTCCTGATTCGTAAGACACAGACGAAAACCCTAATTGAACTCAGCAACGGCAACCAGGAACCCTAATTTTTCGAGGAGATGTTCAATTGAGTGAGTGAGCAGAGAAATCGATTAGAGATTTGGAGGAGGAGGAGACGACGACTGTGGAATTGATTGTTAGGTTTTCACTTTTCAGATGGAGAAGACGAGGACGATGGATGATAAACAAAATGTTGATGTGGAGCTACTTGTTGACATCGAGGGTGAAGCATTATCAATGACACATTTGATTTTATAAAATATAAATCAATAATAAAGATTAAAATATAAAGATAATAAATTCATTAAATATTAAGATTTTATCTTAAAATTTTTTTTTATGTTTTAATCTCAATCGTTTGATTTATATAGACATATCTAAGATGTGTCATGACATATATTCGTCAATCCCTTTTGACATAATGATTATGTGAAACAGTCTCCTTATTGTTAATAATAGAGATAAGACTATTTATATTTGCGTTCAATCCATATGCGTATTTTATTCAGACCCGATCAGGATTTTGATTCCTCTCTTAGTCTCTCCCCCTAAATCCCTAACTACTTGAACATCTGTCCTTGATTGCATCTCTTATGCTCTCTCCCTGAATCCACAACTATTTGAACATCCGACCTTGATTGCATCTAGTGATTTGGCTGGACTGCATTACTAATCTCTTATTTGTGATCATCTCTGTTGCATATCTATACGATATCAAGTATCCTACTTTTAAATCTATATAGATGATCATGAATATTTTTTTAATTTATAATTTTATACATCAATTTTTATATATTTAATCATTTATTTAGTGACAGTTCTCATGTTATATTACTTCGAAAACTTATTTTTAAGAATTTTTGTTTAAAACAAGATACCAGCAAAACCAAATCATCATGTCACTCTCTCACCGCCACCGTCACCACACCTCACTACCGCACCATCATTACCGCCTGCTACCGCACCATCACCTTCTCCTCCCGCCTCGACCCACCCTCTCTCCTCTCCTCCATCACCACCTTTGCCCCCCGCCTTCGTTGCCAACCTCGACCCCAGATTCGACTTCCACGACGCCATCGTCGACTCTCTTGGCGACCACTTCACCCTCGACAACCACATCACCCTCTCCCTCTCCCCCCTTTTATCATTCCCTCACCATTCTCTCTCGATCTATGCACGTCACAGGATGAATCATCCGTTCCAACATTGGAAAAGTCCATTTCGACGTCGATTGAATAGTCCATTATGACTGAGGGGGTGGTAAAGGGAAAACGAAGGTGGTGGTTGACGAGGAGGTAGGAGACATGAGATTGGTTGCCGGTGGAGAGGTCGTATTTGGCTGCAAGGAGGAGGCCGAGGGAGAAGAAAAGTGGCGGCTGACGTTGGTGGCATCGTCAGACCATTTCATAAACCTCGATCCTAATCCGTTAATCATTATTGTTGTGAACATCGTTGATTGATATTTGGGGTGTACAAGTAATTCTGCTGTTCCGATCAGATTTCGATGGACATAGTTATAATTCTGATATATTATTGGACATAATAAGCATATTATTAATCATAATAGACACATTAGTTGTTTTTATTGATATCTTGTGAGAATTAAAAATTTTAAGTGTTATCTTAAGGAAATGAAATATTTGAAGTGACCATTCTCCAAAAATAAAAAATAAAAAAAATTACTAAATCACATGTAGTTTCTAATCTTGGTAGTTCAATTTTAAATCCAACCCTGAAATTCAATTTGAAAAAAAAATTATAACCATTTTTTCTGAGAAAATAAGTAATGTAACTATTAAACCAATTCAAGCATAACAAAAATAATAAAATTATTTGAAATTTTATAATTCGAGTCGGTTTATAAATCTAAACCTCCCAATTTTACATACTCTAAAAATATTATTTTTTTTAATACCATTGAAATTTATTAACCACTAAAATTTATTAGAAATAAAAAATAAATCTTTAATGTTCATATGTCATGATAATTCTGCAATTGATTCTCGCATGCATAAATGCAGAGGTGCGCAAAGTAGTTGTGTCTAATTGAACTTCTCACATCAAAAATGAAAAAAAGGAAAGAAAAGAAAGAAAGATAGAAAAAAAAAAAAGACTAGTTCATTATTTCTTTTATTTTGATCATTTTCTGTTTCATTTTAAAAAATAATAAATAATTATATTAATAAAAGTTTAAAAAATTAAAAATTAAAAATCTCTTTTTTGGTCAGAATTAAAAATTATCTCTTGCTACATGAAATTGTTACAAATATTATATTAGTTAAGTTAGTAAATTTAGCTTTAAAAAAAAGGAAAAAAAAAAGTTCCTTTCATTCAGTTGTGATGTAGATGGCCGCATCTTGTATCTTACCGACTATAGTAATAAATCCGGATCAGACACCGACCCGGTTAAGGTCTTGACTCATTGGATCAATTGTTTAGTCGGTCTAAACGTCGGTGTTTCAAGTTTTTATAATTTTTAAAATATTTTTTTGTTTATATCAGTATTTATATACTCCATCCGTTTTATTTTATTAGAAACGTTTTAATCTTATACGAAAATTAATAAATGTGTTGAATTTGTATGGATTTTGATGAAAAACTAATATATTTTTTTTTGATGATAATGGAATTTACTGTAACAGTTGAGAGAGAAATTAGTGGGTATAGTGTAACAGATGGGATTGATTTGATATTTTTTATATTAAATGATTATCAAAAAAGAAAAAGTTTCAATTATTTTATTTTTGATCAAAAATATATATTTACAAATATTATATAGTAAAGTTTTATTCATATAGGTCATATGAATGGTTTTTTAAGTGTTCGAATAATTGTTTAAACATTTTTTCACGCGGTCCAATCGATTGAATTACCTAGGTTTTTTTTCAAATTTGATCGGTTGTAGTCGGGTTTGATCGGATCTATTGCGGATCTGTTTTATTAATCGAATCGACCTGATTAAGATTTCGGGTCACGGTCCAACTAGTTGAATAAGCCGGATTGATACGATTATAATAATTATGCTATCAGCTGCGCTGAGTATGAAAAACAAACAACAATGGAACCTACCTAGACAATAATCAATGTGTTAATAATTACAATGCTAAGTAATGTGTCATGAACAATATAAATGGTTTATGTCAGATTATACAAACCTTTCAATAATTCAAACCATAGTTATCAAAACTGACAGACCCAATCGGTTCAATCGTGACCTGATATCTTGGTCGGATCGATTTGATTAAAATAATTGGATGAGCAACTGATCTGGTCAAATCCGAATAAAAAATCGGATGGTTGAACCAGTCGGACCGTAGAAAAGAAAAATTATTATTTTTCTTTTGGAAAAACACTTGAAGCAATATACATTTAACATATATAAATAAAACTTTTTACTTTTTTAAGGTAAACTTCTACTTATATTAGAATCATAAGTATATTTTGACTAAAAGCGATTGAACCGTCGATTTTGACTAGTTGAATTAATGACACATTGACCCATAAATTTAGCCGGGTCGACCCCCGAGCCAGTTTTTTTTTGTTTTTTTAAGTTCATAAAATATAATCTACCATAACCTTAATTTGCACAAAATATGATATCTCCTAGAAAGACAGAAAATAGCGTACCATAAATGAAAGAGATATGAGAAGGATTTAGGCTTAAAGTATACAATATCTAACTAAGCTGGCAGGCTACTGCAATATCTCAAGAAAATACTTAAATGGTTTGATAATACTATCTATATCAATAAAATGCATCTTCCTTTTCGGTAGGGCGTTTGCAAGTGAGGTCAAAACGCGCTGAAAGAAATAATGATGGTTTGTGGAGCCAGTTGTTAACTTGAAAAACGGTTTTTCTAGTGTTGATCTGTGGAGTCAGTTGTTAGCCTGAAAAGCGATTCTTAGGACGTTACAGAATGATATCAGAGCAACCCAAGGGGTCCAGGTCAGCCGCCTAGTGGGTGAGCTATTAATCTTTCAACAAATTCAAATAAAAAGTTAAAAAAAAGTTTATAAAAATATAATTACCATAAACAATTTGAATTATATAGTTTATGAATTTAATTTGCAATTAATATAATAGCTTCTGGAAATTAGCCTACCATAAATAAGAGAGATATGTGAAGGATTTAGGCTAAAAATATACTAAAACATACAAATATGGAAGCAAGTTTATAAAAATATAATCTACCATAAACTGATATATGAGAATAACAACATATATTAATGTAATTAATGCAAATAATATAGTTTAATATAAATAGTGTATGGTCTGATTTCATGTTTTTGCATCTCGGCTCTTCCATATTCTTTTTCTCTTGAATATCCAACGCAAGGACTAAACAAAAATGTCCTGCTATGGTGTTACAGTTGGTTACATTACTTTCATGGCGATCATCTTCGTTGCTTTGGGTCAATATGACGATGGGCACGCAACCTTTTACGGGGACGGATCGGGGCATGGCACAGAAGGTAACTAACTGTTCGATTACAAGCTAGCTCATTGCAACTAATCTAAGTATATATATATGTGCGCGCACGTGCATTTTAGTATTGCAAGTCAAATCAGGCGGAATATGTTGCAAAATAATGTTTTGACACTATATATATACACGAAAGACTTTGTGAAATATTGTGTATCTTGGATTCTATTCCATTGAATTTTTCCTGTGTTTCGGGTAAAAAATCGAAGCTGATTTAAAATCATCTAAGCTAGCTAGCTAGGAAGCTTTTCTGAAATATTATGTATCCTAGATTCAATGGAACAAGATATTCCATTGGATCTTTCCAATTTGGGTAAAAAATCTGGGTGATTTTAAAACAACCCTTACTATATATAAGTAATAATATATAGAAACTTTTGTTTTGACATTTGCATTTTAAGAGCACACATTATTATAAACATGGGATGATGATCATGAATCTATCATGCAGGGGGAGCTTGTGGCTATAATTTCGAATATGGAGTTTACACAACGGCATTGAGTTCTGCACTTTTCAACGACGGGGCCTCGTGTGGGGCATGCTACGAGATGTACTGTACTAATTCACAATTCTGCATAAGCGGTACGATCCGTGTCACGGCTACCAACTTCTGCCCTCCATCGAGTGGGAGCGCAGCATGGTGCAATCCACCTCTGAAGCACTTTGATCTTACCCAGCCCATGTTCACTAAGATCGCGCAGTACAAAGCAGGGATCGTTCCTGTCAAATTCAGGAGAATCAACTGTTCAAGAAGTGGTGGCATCAGGTTGAGGATCGCGAAAGCGAATAATAACTGGATCCTGGTGCTTCTGTACAATGTTGGTGGTACGGGAACTATTTCTGGTGTGAAGATAAAGGAAAACAATGGGGGATGGATTCAGATGTCAAGAAACTGGGGAGTCAATTATCAGAGTAACGGAAACTGGCAAGGCCAAAGCTTGTCGTTCCAGGTTACGACGACTGATGGTCGCACGATTGAGGTGGATAATGTTGTTCCTTCTAGCTGGCAAATCGGACAATCATTTGAAGGAAATCGAAACTTTTGATAAGTTCAACTAGCCATCTGTGTGATCAAGACATATCATTGTTTTGTATCTGATGTACATCTGGATAAGAAATATTCAGATCGGATTAATAACATTGATAAAACAGAGATGTTTTTAAGCTCTGGTGTTACCAACCGCGCTAAGGATTTATAGTACTTTGCTTGCATGTGGTCATTCCGATTCAAATATTTTGCAGGAACTTTGTTGTTGACAAACAAGAAATAACAAGAAAAGAGGACAATATCCAGAAAGATCATCCTGTAAAGAAACTCAATTTTCATAATGGCATTAAATTCATAACATCCAAATATAAATTTAATTATGGAATAAAATTAAATCTCATATGAAAATCATAAACCAATATTGAATAATAAACCACGAGCCCAAAAGAGTTATTGGATGGATAAGACATCAGTTTTGAACATAACAAGCAATGCTTCAATCATGCACCAAAAAATGTGGAGAGACACTCCATTGTCTATCAGCAATTGCTTATTGTGGCCATTGGGAAGACTATGTTTTCTCAAGGAAAATGTGTTCTTCATGCTATTGTACATAAATTTTGGCAAGAAAGGAATCTTTGGGCATTTCATGGTAAATTGAGAAATTTTGATCGACACAAGAGCAGCTATGTTTCATAGGATTCGGTATCTTCATATATGTTAGCCATAGATGGAAATACATGTATGCTAGGGAAACCAGTACGACTGTACGAATATAACCTAACCTACATCTCCAATTGAACTACGAGCTAGCCAGAAGTTCTTCAACTTCTCTCGGCCCATGCAGTCAAGCGCTCCTGAGATCTTAGAAACAATTCTGCACAAAAAGAAATTAATAACTAATGAAACTTCAATTCAATTCGTTAATACAGTATACTGTTAAGCGAAGCAATCAAAAGTTTACCTATGGAACGACGCTCAATGATTAGCGACAAAGGCCCTTCTCTTGAACTGTATGTGTTCTTAACAAAGTTTCACTCAAAATCTGATGCTTCTCTCCTTCTTTTTTTTTTCTTTTTTTTTTTAAGTTGTTATTTCGTTTTTTTTTTTTTTTGGTACATTCTATTTTTAACTCACTGGGACGAAGAGGTCAACGTTAGACGAGAACGATGAAAAACATAGTAGTAAAAAGTTCTATTGAACCTCTAGGATTTCAACTCAAAACGAATTATTAATAAGAATGTGATTACATTGATTTCCCTAACTCCAGTGTGCGTGGAGTTTTCTTAACATGTCCCTCGCGTGAAGACTTCTTTTGGGCTTGAAACGCGAATATATATATATATTTGGGTGACACAAAATATTGGGTCGTTGGGCCTAATGGATTTTGATACCATATTAAACCTCTTGAGTTCTAATTCAAAATTAATTGGTAATTAGTGAAGTGACCTAGAATCTATATGTGTGATTATATTGGTTTCTCAAACTAATATGTTCATTTCTTAACATGAAGAAAAGCTTACAATTATGCTAGAATCATTTCTCGAATAGAACCCTTCTTTGGAATATAATCAATATGTTCATGAACATATTACGAAGTATCGTCATTAATTATGAGGGGAAATAGTCCGAATTATTATAGGAGTACATTTTATCTCAGTTCATGACTCTTGAAAAAATGCAATGCATTGAAGAGAAAATAAAAGGTGACATGGAAAATGCGCTGTAACGAGCATGCTAAGATACCTAAATCAACCCGTTCATACATTAAATACATTGTTTTGGAAACCAAGTTCATGATTACAACGAGAAAACCTTGAGTATAAATGCACAGGAGAATGCTCATAATGCCCTCACAAATTTAACCAAAAGGTACGTCGTTTATCACTTCACACAAGCACCTTCCGATGATGGCCGAGCTTCCAAGTCTATGCATCCTGATAATTGCAATCTTAGGTTTGTACTCTTTCCTGAGTTTCGACTAATTTTTTCGACTAATTATCTCATAGAACTTTTATGTTTTTCATTGTTCCGAACAAGCGCTGATAATGCCAATGTGGCTGTTCTGAGGTTGTTTCCATATGCTAACAGGTTAAGTAATGAGCAGGAAGCTAAAAGTATTCTAGAACAAGTTCTAGGGATGAGATCGTGTATTTCTTATCAGTTTAGGAGGTTGTATGATATGCAAAAACTGGATTGCTGTTGTCTTAGTCTAAGTGAGTTATCTATCTTCATCTTACTTTTTCATGTAACGCTGTTGTTTCATGATCTGTTCTCCCCAGCAATCGAGATGGTGCCATTGGTGATCCTGAAAGTTGAAGCTCAAAAGAGATGCCTTGCGGTACTGAACCCAAACAGCTGTGAGCTCTCCCCTTGTCGGGCGCAGTGTCTGAAAAAATATAATGGCAACGGTGTTTGCACTGCTATTAGTTTCGGAACATATCGTTGTAGTTGTTTCTACAATTGCAAGCAGGGTTGGAAGCACGGCTATGATTTGGTTATGAAACAAATGAGATTAATAAAGGTTGGTTGAGGGTTGGAAGACATGTAAGAGCGTGACTGATGTATCTTATAGTCATATATCGTTTTAATGAGCATGCTTACTCTTATGTCGAATTCTAATAGAAGAAGCGATTGCTCATCTTTGTAATAAAATGGTGGCCTAAGTATCATGTATGTGAGTCCGGTTGTGAAACCTGGAGACAAAAAAAACTTTGGCCGAAACTTCCGTTTTTTTTTTCTTTTCAACGTCATAGCTGTTTTGATATTATATTTTAAAATCAACTCAAAACAAACTGTGGAATTTAACTCCCTACTTAGTAAGGCACTAAGACCTTTAATTTTGACATTTCTAGAGCGAACAATTAACTCTGGCAAACCTTCACCATTGCAGATACTGTAAAAGAATATAGCATCTCCATGAAAATTCTCAACACTGTTGGCACACAACTACGCAATAAGTAGCATCAACCCATGAATTCACCCGATAGGATTGATACTATTTCATTTCACATGCACGCCATTACATCAGGAAGGCACAAATCAATGCAGAACCTAATGTGTGCCTGTGTTTTGGGACGTCTGGCAATTAGTGAAACCCTATATACGCGACTGGGAAATTGAATCTAGAAGTTAGTTGCTCCCTCCATCATGGTCTTCTACTAATCATAGGAAATCGGTATGACATATACGTTCATGGTTTAGCGAGGTGAGACATTTTATGCATATCAAACCAGTTAGGGCATGATGCATGTTTCAACTGGGTCTTCTGGAAATTCTTCGCTTTTGAAGAGCATGTCCGGTCCTACTAACATGGAATTCATAAGCCACGCTTCAAATCGACCCCTGAGGTTATCTTCTTTATAGGGGTTGACATAATTCATAATAGCAACATCTAGCATCGAATACTCGAGAGACATAACCTTGTTCACCAGTGTGCCAATGGCAAAGATTCGCAATTGTAGAATCATGGCCAAGCAATATTACAAACAAGGTTAAGGGCCTGCGAAGATTACATGGCCAAGCAATATTACGAACAAGGTTAAGGGCCTGCGAAGACCCTACTCTTTAATTTTTCTAAGCATGTAAGACTCTCTCCAACTATGAGTTCGCAGGTTTCCACTTCGGCAGCACACAAGCAAGCATGCAAAACACATAATCAAAAACAATGAGATGATAAATGCTACAATTCATGGCAAAAACACGTCCGCTGAAACATCTCATAACAAACATAACACAATGACTGGAGTCCGCACATCAATTCCCAAAATGATCATCAAAATATAAGTAGAGAATAGAAGCTGAAACGAAACAAAGCCACACTGGCCTAATAACCACCCTTGAGGTCGTTGACGACATCATACGGAATTGGAGTGACAGTCTCGATGGTGGCACCTTCGACCATGAATCCTGGTTTGGGGCCCTCAGGCTGCCTCTTTGTGCTGATGATCTCACCTCTTGCCTTCGCCTCTGCCTTCAGCTGATCATTCTTCTTCACCCTGAGCTTGAAATCCTCGTTGCATCTTGATTGTTGGACATGCTCCACACGGACATGGATCCTCTTCCTGATGATCTTGCCTCGTACCTGCACCACAACATTTCTTCAGGTTACCTTTACATGCAAGCACATAAAAAGAATGAAAAGAAAAGAAAAAAGAAATACCAAATTTAAGACCAAACCTGAAAACGATCACTTCAAAATGGTAAAAAAAAAGGTAGATGCTAGGGTCATTATCTCAATATAAAGAGTGCAATGACCCGACCCATAAAGAAACATTAGGCACAAAATTGCATGTCCAGGATAATGACAAACAGATCCCAAGTTGTGACTTAGTTACATAAAACACAAATGGAGTTCACGTGGTGAAAGTGTGAAACACACAATTTCATCTCAAGAGCTGCACACCGACAAGTCGCTCAGACTAAGATATTAAAGTTTGGCAGGCCATTATCATATTGTTCTAGTCTTTGCTCTTGTATCGTTTCTAACTTCAGGGTTTTTGTAAGTGGTACTCTTTGCCCTACTAAACTAAAATTGTCAGAGCAAATTGAGGAGAAATCATTCGTAATGCTGGTGCTAACGGGTTAGAAGACTCTAAAAATCTTAAATCTACAAGTTATTGCAGCACCTTATCCTATCAATCATAAGCTCACTTTCAGGCCATCCAAAGAAAATCGATTAATGGCACATAAAATTAAGAATAACAAGAATAAATGATCAACCGAAAAGAATACAGCACAAGACGAGTACTCTTCACAACAAAAGAGCATGATTCAGAACAAGAAATGATTTGGTAAAGAGCGGTGAACTCATCATAATTTCTATGAGTCAACTTTCATTGGATACAAAAGAACTTAAGAGATTCAGCCAGAATATCAATGATGATGAACAATGCATAATCCCCATTTAGTTTTTCTAATCCATACATATGGAAAATGTCCAATGTGCATTGTCATGTAACATATTCACATTGTTTCACATAACCACAGCTATGCACCCTGTAATGTGCCCTCCGCCCATTTTAATATACACTGCTTCACTTCTTCAAATTCGTACTTGCGGTAATCAACACAATCCTATCTTCGCTTGAAAATTTTAGACTTCAGTATAACTCTGAAACAAAATATGGTTAAACAACACACTCCCATTCCCAATAATACAACACAAAGTCGCATAAACTTGATCCTGAATAGCAGATATTCCATCACAAAGACACCAGCATCACAGTTCACATATCAACATATCAAGCAACGTTCCCAATCTCCCACAAGAATTGTCCTATCAAATTCAAACAGACTTCCACAATCACGACTAACAAATAACATCCCAGAAACACAGATCCATCGAACCCAAACCAAACCACCACAATACCTGTTTGTTGATCTCGACACCAATAGCCCTCTTGGTGACATTCCAAACCCTCCCAGTCCTCCCATGATAGAACTTATGAGGCATGCCCTTGTGCACAGCTCCGTTCACCTTGATGTCCACATAATCCCCGATCCTGTAAGTCTTGAGGTAGGTCGACAAGGGGATGTATCCCTTCTTCCTGAATGGGCGCGAGAACGTGTCTCGAGTGCGCGATCGGAGACCGTGTCCCGCCGGCATCGTGGATGCTTGCTAGGGTTTCGAGGAGGATGGTGAGACGGAGGCGCTGAAATGGGGAAGAGGAAGTGTGAAGGCTTTTATACGGAGAGGGGATGAGGCTAGGGTTTGTGTGGGCCGGATTTGTGAGTTTTGGAGTGATTGTTTGATTTAATTTTTTTTTTAACGATTTTGAGTTTGAATTTTATTAGTCTTAAAATTCAGGTTTTTCACGTTCGTTGATTTTGATTAAAGGTTTAAGCGATGCTGATGGGGGACGTTTTGTCAGTATTCGAGGATTAGTTGAAATGCGCACGAACTGTCTCGGACATTCTCGTCATAAAAAAAAATTGATTACAGGATTTTCGCTATATGTCTAGGCCATTATATAATGCTATAACCTTTTTTGTTCGATCATTCCTAATAATTTTTATATTAAATCATTTATATTTTGAATGAATGATTGGTTTTAAATAGCCATGATCACGATTCCGGAACCGTCGGTTTCGGTTCGAAACCGCCGGTTCCGGTTCCAAGAAATGGTAGAACCGGAATCGAAACCTTAAGGAACGGTTCCGATTTCGGTTTGGAACCGACGGTTTCGATTTCGGTTACGGTTTGATTTCGGTTTCGGTTCAGGTTTCGGTTTCGGACGGTTCCGATTCTGCTTTCGGACGGTTCCGTTTAAATTTCGATCGATTTTCTTTCGTTATTGATAAGAATTTAAA
>JAOVYX010022293.1:0-14783 GCA_035668315.1 Drosera spatulata | reverse complement strand
GGTGGTGTTCGCTTCTTGTGATACACTTCAGGCCATCTATGCTTGGAGCGGTTTGTTGTCTACCCTAAATTGCATTGTTTGTTGCCAACATATGAGGATAGATGTGGGATATGTTGCTTGACAGTGGATGGAAGGGTTACGTTTATCTGCTATTGCAGGTCGCGATTACACCTACAATTGAAACTGTACTCAGAGATCAGAGTTGTGACACATTTCGTTTCGCTAATATCATTTCATTTCGCTAATGTCTCTCTCTGAACATCACTTTGTGAGGGATACTATACAGTTATATAATGCGACATGCTAGCCATGGATAAATGGTCTACCTACAGCTTTTTCATTGGTGCCATATGGGTTGTTTTGATACTTGGAACCATAAATATTTGGTTTGTATTTTGTTGTTTGTCTTCCAAACATATTCCTCTCGGCAGTACTTTAACAGGATCAGCAGAAGCCTTTTTCTCCCATTTGTTCTCTTTCATTATTTATTTTTGGGTAAGATAATGAGGTTCGTTCGGGCGCATGAGGACATCATCTATGAATGTTCATCACTACTATCACCTGCCAAAGTATGGCAAAATTGTCACCTTTCCCTGAACGGGTAGAATCTCCTCAAGGAAGAAGATGAGATTTTCGTTTAGCACTGCAAACTGTTATAGCTACTAGAAGATAATATAAGTTACTGATAAATGCGGGTATCCTCTACGGCTGTCTATGAGGACCTTAGTTCTTTTTTATTCTTATTCCATTTGTTTCTGCTTGGTTGCCCTTTTGTATACTAGCAAGTGCAATCTCGATTTAGCGTTGGTGCAATTGATTTCGAGGAATTTAGTTTTTGCTTCCATCCATGGTTTACACAATCGGCCGATTAATCGGTGAATAGGATCAGGTCTTGCCTCGACCAACTCCGATTTACACCGATTTTGTGAATATGCACTGAATCGGCCCGAATCGGTCTAAATCGACCTTGAATCGGGCTATTTAGGGATGAATCGATCGATTCGGATTTATTCAGACGGTTATGCACATTTTTTTAAAAAATATTAATAAATGTATCTACGTAATGAGTAGGGTCTTAACAGGAAGCTTAGATATTATGGAAAATATTTTGAGGAGTATCGTCGGTCTTTATTTTTCAGATTTTGAAATCATTAATAAGTGTGTCTAATTAATATGTTGAATATCTAATGTGTGTTTGTATTTTCAAGTTTGAAGTGTCCGAAGATGTGAAATTATCAAATTAAGATTTTTATTATTTTAGTTTATGTTATTTACTTATTTTGCTTAAATTTTGCATTTTTTATATTGATGCTTATCTTATTGTCTTTTCTCTCCCAAAAATTGATTAAGAATAAGTTTGAACCAAATCGGTTCGAATCGGTCGATTAATCATCCAATTCGATCGATTCGAATTGGTTTGGGATTTTGTCGATTTCGATTCCGATTATGAAAATCTTGCTTCCATCAACGTGTCATTTGAAAGAAGGGATGCATATAAGGACAATGGGCATCAAAGTTTCATAGGAGTGATTTATTTAGATTTCTGTTCAGGATGACGTAACGTAGCCCTCGGGTCAATGATCAAGTAGCTACATTGGAACAGAGTGTTGGTTGAAGTGCATTCTTTGAGCGAAATCCGATTATAGGACGCAATTAAATGATTGCTTATATGCATGAGCAGTTTTCTATATGTGGAACTTTCTATATACGTGCTTTGATTAGTAGCTTTATTTACCACTCACCTAACCCCGATTCACGTACACCAATTAAGTTCTTTGATTTATTTATTTATTTTTTTGTTCGCTTCAGGAACTTCCAGAGGGGAGTTGGTACTGCCCTAGTTGCTCATGTCGGAGCTGTGGCAATCTGGTCGATGAGATAGAAGCCTGCAGCAATCTGGTTGATGAGAAAGAATCCACAAGTTCATCTACTGTGTTCAAGTGTTCACAATGCGAGCACAAGTGTAAATATCTTCTATTTACTGTTGTCCTATTTTACTAAATTGGGAGTACAATAAATGAAGTATGTTTGCATGTTATGCAATTGTTGTCAGTGTTTTATTATTTTTTGTGAGGAAAGTATAGGTGTGTTTTGGGTTTATAAGGAGTTTATTCAATGTATAACTGACAACTTAAGACGCTTGAGCATTATGTTGTGCATACATAAACGTGAGATGCATTGTTTTTCTTATCACAATGCGATAAAAAATGGTTTGTTATTGTAGATTTTTTAGACTGAATAGGCCCATTTAACGAAAATAATTCACCTTGCATCCATGGAGATATACTCGGTTTGCATACATATCAAAAAGACCGAATGTGTGGAGTAATATGTAAGACCCCTCATGTCAAAAGATTCACACCTGAAATTCATTGGATATAATGAGTTTAGAGGGATATGATTATATTATGGCAATACAGCGAAATTCCTAACAAGGTTTTCTCTCTCCTTTATTCACGTGTCGAGTTATTTTGAGGCCAACTTTTGAACAATTCAGTTTGATGACATGAATCACATGTGATGGTTATTCCAACCACGTGTATTCGTAAGTCTTATGACTAGCGAAAGGGAGAGTTTATGGAGGTCAAAATTTATTATTTCTAGGTGTAAGAATAGATAGGCCCATTAACCAAGTACCGAAGTGGTGACCTAAATAAGATCAACTCAACTATTTATTTCAATTTGTGGCTGTTTTTTTTTTTTTTCATCTGGTTTTGGTTCAATATTTTCAGAATTCCTATATTGATTTTGCACCATTCTCTATTTTATGCATTGTGAACTTTGAATGCTTGGAACTCTTAATCACATGGGGTTGTTTTACTGTGTTTGTCATCTAATAAGTGTTATTCCTTGGTAGACAGATCATGGAGCATGCCTCGGAGGCAAGGGTTTGACCAGGATAGGCTCTAGCCTTTGGTTCTGTAGTGGAGGTTGTGAAGAGGTAATCGACTTCTGAAGTATCCAAGTACTTTCTTGTGGTTTTTTTCTCTCTAAAATCTTTGGATACTTATTATTATGAGCATTCGTTTCTGGTCTAACCTGACTAAGGACACCTTTGTTACCGATTTGCCACCCACCAATCGGAACAAAAATTAGTATCTGTTGTTACTATATCTTACTTTCAGCCTCATTTTCCATTGTAGACGCTTTGTCTTTTTTGGTTTTTATAAGAAACAAAGCTTCTCAAGAATGTTGCTGAATTTAGATCTACATACCAAAACTGTGTAGTTTTGAATCTTTATTACACCTACAATATTAATTGGGGTATATGATAGTGTATTAAAACTTCGTATAGTCTGAACTAGGTTTTCAAGTGTATGACCACTTTGTTGTTATTCCATTTTGAACTCTGACTGGTGATTCTTTTGTCTATATATGGCTGAAAAAAAAAAACAAAGGTCTAAATACTCCCACTCCTTGAGACATTTTACATAATCCCAACCAAAATATAACCATTATATCATATGTGCAGGTTTATTCTGGTTTGCATTCTCGCATTGGAATATCGTACTACCTTGACGATGGCTTTTCCTGGAGCCTCCTGAGGTGTATAGCTGATGACCAGAAAATCCATTCAGCTCAATGGTTTTCTCTTAAGGCAGAATGCAACTCTAAGTTGGCTGTTGCTCTCAGCATCATGGAGGAATGCTTTGTTTCAATGGTGGATCCGAGGACTGGAATTAACATGATACCCCATGCAATCTTCAACTTGGGGTGAGTAGCCTTTCGTTTTAAGATTAAGCCAAGCCTGGTGATAGCTGTCTTAACTTCTCCTCGTACTAAATGAAGATCCTATTGGAAGAACAGTTTCCGAAACATTTTCACTAATTTATTTTATTTCTGAGTTTTTTATATTTAACAATTTGAAGAGTTGAATAGTCATGTCTTGAATGGGTCAGCTTTAATGATACGTCTATTTAAGTTCATGAAAGAATGACATCTTTTAGCAAGTAATAGATATTTCGGCGATTTATGATCAGTTCCTGCTTTTGGAACAAGCATGCTGTCATTTCAAGTCCTTGGTCATCTAGTTCATCCCCCTTTTAGTTATGATTGGAGGTGCTGAAAGTTGGAACTTAATTTCCCATTTCTTCATATTTAGCTGACTTTTATTGTTCAATTGTGTTGCTGTAGGTCATCCTTTTCTCGCTTAAATTACCATGGTTTTTACTCGGTGGTCTTGGAGAAGGATGATGTACTGGTTGCTGTTGCATCTATCAGGTATTGTTTTTGGGCTAACCTGACTTTATTTATTGCTGTGCCGAGGTTGTTTTTAAATGCTAATGTTTCCTTTTTTGTTTGCTCCACTTCTTTCGCGGTTTCTTGTATCCTGTAATACTCATCGCGTATGATTAATAACCGTTGACTCAAATTTTTTGTTTGACTACTTTGTTGGTTCAAGGAGTTGAGTGTAGGCGGGAGTACCAGGCTACATGTTTCTGTTGATGTACTCTGATTGAGGACATAATGAGCTAGACCCGAAACTTTATAACTTATGCATAGCCCACAGGAAGGGGTGAGTGGGAAGAGGATGTAATATTTTATTACTCCCTCCGTTTCATAATACAGACAACCAGTTGACCCGGCATGGAGATTTATGTGTGTGTTGAATTTTTATGAAATTTTGATGAAGAATTTTTTTTTAGTGATAGTAGGGTTTACTGTAATAGTTATGAGAGGAGATAGTGGGTGTACTGTAGCAGATGGTGATTGTTCTGATAGTATTTTTTTTGTGAAAAGGTTACTAAATGTGGTATGTTGTATTTATTTTGGGACGGTCCAAATAGACAAGCGTTGTTTATATTATGGAACGGAGGAAGTACTTATTTTTCGGGATGAAAAAGGAGCAAAAGATTAAATCGGACTGAGGTGATACAAATTTCCACCCACTTGTTAAGGATTAGGAGGATTCATCATCATTCATGTGGCTGACCTCGTCTAGGGATCTCAAGCCTAAATGATGAGGATTATGGTTTTTTTTTTTTTTTTTTTTTTTTTTATTGTCCTTGAGTTCATAGTTCTTGATATGTGGTCTAGGGCGCAAGCAGTTCCGTACCAGTAGTCATCTATTCCATCGTCAAGTCAAATTCAGTCACAACGTGCAAGACTCTTTGAGTCACATGATGTACTACAGTTTTCATGGGTCTAGACCAAATGTACTCTGATTGAGGACATAATGAGCTAGACCCGAAACTTTATAACTTATGCATAGCCCACAGGAAGGGGTGAGTGGGAAGAGGATGTAATATTTTATTACTCCCTCCGTTTCATAATACAGACAACCAGTTGACCCGGCATGGAGATTTATGTGTGTGTTGAATTTTTATGAAATTTTGATGAAGAATTTTTTTTTAGTGATAGTAGGGTTTACTGTAA
Organism: Drosera spatulata; assembly: GCA_035668315.1. Lineage (NCBI taxonomy): Eukaryota > Viridiplantae > Streptophyta > Magnoliopsida > Caryophyllales > Droseraceae > Drosera > Drosera spatulata. The sequence goes on along the minus strand of JAOVYX010022293.1, from coordinate 9,407 downwards.
TAGTTATGAGAGGAGATAGTGGGTGTACTGTAGCAGATGGTGATTGTTCTGATAGTATTTTTTTTGTGAAAAGGTTACTAAATGTGGTATGTTGTATTTATTTTGGGACGGTCCAAATAGACAAGCGTTGTTTATATTATGGAACGGAGGAAGTACTTATTTTTCGGGATGAAAAAGGAGCAAAAGATTAAATCGGACTGAGGTGATACAAATTTCCACCCACTTGTTAAGGATTAGGAGGATTCATCATCATTCATGTGGCTGACCTCGTCTAGGGATCTCAAGCCTAAATGATGAGGATTATGGTTTTTTTTTTTTTTTTTTTTTTTTTTATTGTCCTTGAGTTCATAGTTCTTGATATGTGGTCTAGGGCGCAAGCAGTTCCGTACCAGTAGTCATCTATTCCATCGTCAAGTCAAATTCAGTCACAACTTGCAAGACTCTTTGAGTCACATGATGTACTACAGTTTTCATGGGTCTAGACCAAATGTTCATGTGCACTCCATATTGAGCTGTGATCCATACATCATCCTTTGTAATATCTGTTCCTGATGAATGAGATTTGGGCTAGCCTCTTCTCTAATCGGGTTTGGAAAAACTATATGCAGTGTGCTGGGTTGGAACATGCTATTACATTTTAGGCCCATTCTATGTTTGTTCTAGTAGCATGTCTTGTCAGGTTCATGATTTCCCATGCATTTGCTGCATTATATACTACTAATCTGTCAATTCAAATCTCAATTGACAGGGTCCATGGTACAAAACTTGCAGAAGTTCCCCTGGTAGCAACTTGTAGCAAATACCGTCGTCAGGGAATGTGTCGGCGACTTCTTGGTGCTATCGAGAAGGTATTTAAATTTATGCTTTGTAATGTAATCCACGACTTCCTCTCAATGTGAGTAATTTTGCCTTTTGAGGCGTCCCTCCTGAGTAGACTGAGTTTCATGCCTACTCTTTTCTCTGTGTTGTGCATTGTTTTAGATGCTGATATCCTTCAAAGTGGAGATGCTCGTCATGGCTGCTATCCCTAGTTTGGTCGAGACATGGACGGTTGGTTTTGGTTTTGTACCAATGGAAGAGGACGAGAAAAGAAGCTTGAACAAAACCAGCCTGATGGTGTTTCCAGAAACTGTGATGCTGAAAAAGACTCTCTATGTGAACCAAGATGCCGATTTGTCTCAAAACGCTCCTACTGATAAACCTGTGAAAAGAGATGAATCTGCGGAAGTTGAAGCTGGGAGAGGGCAAGTGCCCATTATAGAGTCTATACAACAAGAGAGTAGGGGTTGCCATGCGGATGATGTTGATGGCATCTGTAAAATAGAATTGATGGATCGCTTGGTTGAGGAGGAAACCGAAGTTGACATGGCGTCTGGTCTGGGTTCACTAGGAAACAAGAATGAAGACAATGGAGGAACAGTTCCAGAATCGGAAAATGGCTTCAAGTGCTCCAAAATGGAGGTTGATGTTGACAAAGAAATTGACGAGGCAAGCGATTGCCAGAACTTGCAACCAGTGGACACGCAAGCTATGGAATCTAGTTGTGCTCGAGCTATTCAATCCTGTAATATGGCAGCTCTGCAGATTGCTGGTGATGCATTAGTTAGAGAACCCAACCTGCAACGCGAGATCGATACTGTTAGCAAACCAGAATCTGAATTGTTTGGTGATAAAGCTATGTGCTCTTTGTCAGATGAGAATGGAAATCAGGGAGATGATGTCATGCGCATGGATTTACCAAGCAGCGGGAATGGCTCAGTTGCTGAAACATGCACAACTTCAGCAGCCGAGGATGGAGAAGATAGCCGGCCTAATCCTTGCTCGGAGCAATGTGTAGGACAACCCAGTGGACAACATTCCCTTGATAGCAAGACTTCTACAGCTCCCCTGGATCCCGAGAATGATGAAGAACAGGCAATTTTGGAAGCATTTGCTGCCGTAAAAGCTGTGTTTAACAGTTATGTTGGCAGTCTACCTCTATGATGACAGATACATCACCCGAACCAAGTTAGAAGATAAGAAACGGTTTTTGTTCCAAGCCATGAATCATAGGTCGATGACCGTGCACATGTCAATATACATGAGCTTCAAGGCACTGAAATTGGGCCAAGGTAAGTAATCGGGTTGAAGCTCGGCAGGAACCAGATAGTGAAGTTGATAGCTCAGACGAAGCCCAGAAGCTGAAAGTCATGGGACCAGCCTGCAGGGCCAAAACTCACCCTTTTTGTCGTGACGAATCCACTGTCCGAATAGGGGCGATGCGCAGCTTGGAATTGTCGTGGAAAGCGACTTTTTTTTATGACAAAGGTGTCGAAAAGATAGCTTGTATTTTGACTGTAACTTTAGAAACCGCAATCAGTTTCGTCTTCAGGGCTAGATGAAATGTGTTTGTACTAGTCAGTCGTGGTTCCAAGCCCCTTGGTTTGCTTTTCTCCTTTTGTACCTTTGCTTCGCTTTCATGTCATCATACAATCATCATATGGATGCAAAGAAAGTTTCTTCTTTCGTTTTCTTCGTCTCCTGACCCATTAGTATTTTCACAATCCAAATGGTATTTAAGCGACTGGCAACGTTGATTCCTCTGCATTTGGATAGTCGGATACTGAGAGCATTGTGGGAATAATTGGCTTATGAACTTGCAGCTAAGATGAATGGCATGAGTAAGGCAATAGGCAATGCTGTCGGTTTTGCAAACTCGCCCTCTCGAGTACTACTGGAAAAGGCAAGCATAAGTTGCCGGTGGATCTTTGGCATCGCCTTATTCGGGTAAAGATAGGAAGGCGAAAACAAAGGTGCATAATGGAACACATTTTTGTGCTGTTTACTAACGTTGCGGCCCCTGAACGATTGGTTTCGTATAATAAACTTATCTCATGTAGAGTTTCCAAATAAGAATGGTGTCAACATTTCTTCGTTGAAATTAGTTTCAAAGTGTTTTAAACTAAAAACTGACAACCATACTACTAGGGCACTGACAACCATAGAGCAACAATTAAGCTTGATTCTAAAACTAGATATCAAACTAGCATAACAAACAGCATAAGAAAGTGATGCTTCAGAACAGCTCTTGGCTTAACCAGCCATGATTTTTCACTTCAGGGATAACATTTTTCGAATAATTTTCAGCAAAGTCACGATTCTGCAACAAGCCAACAACCCATAATCCTTGTAGTATGAAACGATGTTGAATCGCTAACGGTTAGCTTTTCTGTTTGGTTCATCGTGCTGTAAGCTGTGGACGATTAAGAGTGAACTTATGGCAGGTAGGTACAGTGATATATGATCCAAAATCGTAAAGAAGGGAAATTATCAACAGGGGAAGTCTAGAGAGTTGGACAATTATCAAAGAACTTACAGCACATATTTACAGTGATATGATCCAAAAACAACACGGAGAATTATTAGTTCTGTTAAACTAATTTCAGAAGGTGATATTACATTACAAAAATGGACGAAACAGGCGACTAAATTTTTTAGTCGCTAAATGGGAATTTTAGTCGTAAAACAGAAAGGGCGACCAAATTGCGACTAAAAACCGTCGTCGCGAAATCCTTCCTCGCTAACTGAAAATGGCGACTAACTTTATTTTTAGTCGTCAAATTTGACGACTTAACTTTATTTTTAGTCGCCAAATTTGACGACTAACTTTATTTTTGGTTGCCAAAGTTACGACTAAGGGAAGCATTTAGTCGCCAAATTTAGTCGCAACTACAAAGGTACTAAGGGAAGCATACTACAAAGGTACTAACTATTTAGCAAGCAAGCAAGCAAGCAAAACGTAAAACCAGATGCTCAACTTGAATATGCTCAACTTGAATAACAATCAACCGGCATAAGATTGAATCTTTTATGTTGGCCTTCGGCTTAACCGTCCATTCTTCAGTTTGTGCTACGCTTTGACTTGCTCTTCATGGACAGCATGCTTCGGATACTTTTGACTGGAGTCATGATTTTTGGAAGCACCTTCACGGAAACTCTATCAGATGATTTTTCTCTTGAATCATACGTAACGAGCTTTGCGCTTCTGTCTACACTTGGTTCTTCGCTTTGGCATGCCTTTCATGGGTAACATGATTGGAATACTTTCTACCACAACCGCATTTTCCGAAAACCGCATAGGAATAACTATACCAGATGAATTGTCCCTTGAATCATATCTAACGAGCTCGTTAAATGAGTTGATGAAAAGGATACGATGTCCACTGCTATTTGTAGAAATCGGTTCTGTCAAATGAACAGGTAGCGAGATATCTCTTTTTGCGAACATTTTACACCACGACTCCCTAATGCCATGCAATGGGTGTTGTCCTGTTTGCAATTTGGAGAGGTTTTGGACGCGGACGGGCACGACCCGTGCCAAGGGGGCACGGCCGTGCCTGGCCGTTATCTGCACATGGCCGGTGCAGAAGCTGTTCCCGTGCGTTCTCCTCCATTGACCCTTCCTCCATTGACCCTTCTACACACGACCGGTGCTTGGGAAGCACGGCCGTGCCGCAGTTTTCAACGATAACATTAGATTTAAATCTTAAAATATTTTCTTTTAGGTCTATATATACCCCATGTAAATCAGAATTCCGTATACATCTTTTCATAATGAATTTCGTCCGTGGTTGTGGATTTTTCTTCTCCTCGAGGGTTTTTCCACGTAAATCTTGCATCTCTTTTTGCTATTGTTTAATCAATTGAGTAAATCAATCCCAACATATGAGTGATTTTATAAACCCTAATCAATCAGATTGGGTGATTGATTGAAATCTGGGTCGACAAGATCAGATCGTTTCAGTGGATCATCTTCTTGGATTATTTTCGTGTCAAAGATCGTTCCTTTAGGGTTCTTTGATTAAGTGGGAACCAGATCAGATGAAGGAAAGATCAAGATGAAGAAATTTTGTCTTTTGAAAGATGCAGATGGAGGATATTTATATCAAAACGAACTCTACCTACCTTTGGATGGAGAGAAGAACAAACCGACGAAGATAAGCAAGGAAAAATGGGAATTGTTTGATCGGAAGGTATTGGGGGTCATTCGTCTTTCTTTGTCTTCATCCGTTGCGTTCAACATCTCCAAAGAGAAGACAACTGAGCTTTAATGAAGGCTTTGACAAAATTGTATGAGAAACCCTCAGCTATGAACAAGCTATTTCTGATTAAAAGCTTGTTCAATATAAAGAACACCAATATATGGGAAGCTTATGATATAACAGCTGAATGACTTCAATAATATGATCGATCAATTGGAGTCAGTTGCGATTATTTTTGCGGATGAGGTTTGTTTTGGCTATTTTAGCCAGTTTACCTGACAGTTGCGATAGCTTAGTGATTACTATTAGCAATTCATTTGGAAAGGATGCTCTCAAGTTTGAGAACGTCGCTAGTGTACTTCTGAAGGAGAAAACTCGAAGGAAGAATTCCCTATCTTCAGATACTTCTGATGGTGCTCTTAATGTTGATGATTGAGGTAGATCTTCAAAGAAAGACAAGAACAAATACCATGGTCGTTCTAAGTCGGGACGTGCTGCAACTATGAAAAGAGAGGGCATCACATTCATGAATGTCCTACGAAGAAGTATGATAAGAAAGAAGATAAAGATTCAGTAAATTTTTTACTACTGAATCTGATTCATCTGATGATGCTTTAAGGTTGTCATGCAATTCTAAGTTTGATACTTGGATTATAGATTCTGGTACTTCCTTTGGCGTTAATTCAAATAAGAACCTGTTTAGTAATTATGTACCAGCAAACCTATGTAGAGTATACCTTGGTGATGACGAACCTTATGAGATAGTTGGAAAAGATGATGTGTAGGTTCGGATGGAAAATGGGACAGCGTTGAGTTTACGGGATGTTAGGCATGTGCGTAAACTCACAAAGAATCTGATTTGTGTGAGTCGACTGTTAGATGATGGGTGCATTATCATGTTCGGTAGTGAACAATTGAAGATCAACAAGGATTCTATGGCGGTTGCTCGAGAGAAGCAAGGTGGAACTCTTTATGTTACTACGTCCAAGAATAGCATCAGTTTGACTTCTACAACATTAGATGCTATTGTTTGGTATCAATGGTTAGGGCATATGAGTAAGAAGAGAATGAAGGTAATAGTCCCCAAGAAAAAGGTGGATGGCTTCACAACTGTTGACTTGCTGTTTTGTGAAGGCTGTGTGTTCGAAAAACAGAAGTTTTGTGAAGGCTGTGTGTTAGAAAAACAGAAGAAGGTGAGTTTCTCAAAGGGCACCCATGCTCCAAAGACCGAAAAATTAGAGCTGGTTCACACAGATGTATGGGGACCGTCAAAGGTAACTTCTCTTACTGGTACAAACTACTATGTTATCTTTATTGATGATTCTATCAGAAAATTATGGGTCTATTTCTTGAAGAAAAAGTCTGATGTGTTCGATGTGTTCAAGAAGTGAAAGAGTTTAGTAGAAAATCGACAGGTCTGAAGCTAAAATGCTTGAGGTAAGATAATGATGGTGAGTATTGCAGGCAGGAGTTCAAAGACTATTGTGCTATAAATGGGATCAGAAGAGTGAAGACTGTTCCTGGAACTCCACATCAGAATGGCATTGCTGAACACATAAACAGAACTATTACAGAGCATACTAGAAGTATGAGTTGTAATGCTGGTCTGTCAAAACAGTTTTGGGATGAAGCTATGAATATTGTTGTTTATTTGATCAACAGAGGACTATTAGTGTCGATTGATTACAGACTATCCGCGGAGACCTGGGTAGAAAAAGAGGTAAACTTATCACATTTGCAAGTTTTCAATTGAATCTTCTCTGTTCATATTGATGCAGCTGCACATTTTAAGTTGGATGCAAAGTAAAAAATTGACACCTTTTTAGGCTATGGTGAGGATAGTTATGATTACCAAATATGGGATCATGAACGTCGCAAGGTAATTAGAAGCAGCGATGTAATCGTCAATGAGAAAGTCTTTCACAAGGATCAGCTTGTAAGGAAGAGCAATAAGGTAGTTCACGAGTTATCTAATCTTGATGGCTCTTCTAATAATGTGGAAGAAAGTAGGTAAGAGCGTACGCCAGCACTAGGATGCTCCAAGTGAACTGGATGATGTCAGTCAGAGTGAGACACAGTCTTTATCATCGTCTCTGTTTATTACTGTCGAACCGATATTGACTACGCCACAGTCATCTCCATTATTGTCACTTCCACCATCTCCACCATGTCATGGTACGGTTGGACTACCAGTGAGGGAAAGAAAAGGCCCCAGATAGATGTTCTCCTTCTGCTAACACTACAAAAAAAAAAAATTCTCTTTAGCGATGGACAACATCCGTCGCTAAATGAATAAAATCCGTCGCTAAAAATAGTTTGCGACGGATTCAGCAACGGACTTTTCCGTCGCTAAAAGCCTCGTCGTTAAACCAAATTTAGCGACGGGTCCATCGCCAAAGTACAAAAATTATAGCGACGGATTGACTTTCCATAACTACATGTTTATTGTTTTAATTGTAAAAATGAATAAAAATGGTTCTTATCTGGCGACGGATTCCGTCGCTAAATGTTTTTTCTTAAATTCAAAATGGGAAAAGGAAAATGGACCTCTTATGGTGACGGAATCCGTCGCTAAAATGTTAATTTTTTTTTTTAAGACTTTAGCGACGAATTCCATTGCTAAATGGTTTTTGTTAAATTCAAAATGGGAAAAAGAAAATGGACCTTTTATAGCGACGGAATCCGTCGCTAAAATGTTAATTTTGTTTAAGACTTTAGAGACGGATTAAGTCGCTAAATTTTATCTTTCTTCAGATATTATTTAGAGACGGATTTTCGTCACTAAATACTATTTTATTTTAAAAAAATAAATATAAAATACAAAAATCGAGGAAAAATACAGGTCCCTGTATTAAACATCAATTACAATCAAACTAAAATCAAACTAAACCTAGATTCTATTTCAAAGATTTATAATAAAAATACAGTTTGTTCGATAAAGTTTTACAATCCTGTTAATCCAACATCCTATTGCTCGGGAGGGCTTGCATCGTCATCTGGTGGAGGACGAAATCGAGACAAAGGGATGCCAGCCTGTGCCTGGTAAGTTCCTGAAGGATCTATCCCTATCTTGACGAAGAGTAGTGCCATCTGTCGTCGCAGCATGTTTGTCTCCTCTTGTTGGCCGACAACCGTCTGTTGGAGGCAATTGTAGGCATGCTGTTGTGTGAGGACGGTGTCTCTGAGCTTGACGACTTCTTCTTGTAGACGATAATAATCCTCAGGCACAGAATGACATGACAGGGAATGAGTTGTCCTGGATGTCTGGCTGAGCACGGACTTAGGATAGAATTGAGTCGTTGCAGAACCAAGACCGTACACCATTCCCTTCGTCGTGCCAGCAACCTCGAGATAGGCCTTGGATGTGGTAGCAGCAACTTGCTGTTGCGCATCCTCGGGATCCATGCTCTCATCCACTTGGGACTGAGACATCTGGCTAAATCTCTCAAAAAATGCATCCTACAACATCATTGTTAATAAATAAATTTAATGCATTTAAAAAAAATCAAGAAAGACATGAAATTCAATATTTATTAAAAGAAAAAATAATATTAAATTTACCCTAAATTGAATCGCCGTCTCGTCAACGAGAGGAATATCCGCCAGCGATTTCCCCGCCTTTATCGTCTCCATCACGCTCGGGACATCGGACTTCTTGTGAGCCTCGACATACACCTCCATCTGTGTAGCTTTTCTCGTCAAGCTCACCTCCTGCATAAATTTTTATTACAAAATCATGAAATTATATACATTAAGATATTTGAGACAAAATGAATAAGAAAAAGAGACTACAAGGAAATTTAATTTACTAGACGCTTCTCGACAAGGATGGTAGATGCGCTACCCTGCATGTGTGTAACCTTTCCCTTATCTCTATTCTGTGCAGCTACTAGTGATTTGTGTACTATGGTAGGATCGGTGAACCACCTTTTCAGGATCTTCTCCTCGATATCGTACGATATCCAAGAGACCACCCCATCAACACCATGCTCAGATGCCAACAGTTGTATCCGAGCCTTAAAGACATCGTCCCTCATACGAGTCTGCAACTTCTGCTCCCAAGCCTCGCGTAAGGAACTATCCCAAGTATACTGTGACTGAAAAAAGTGCAATCATAAGTTATAAACAAGAAATGTATAGAGAAAAGGACAATAATAATAATAATACATGTTAGAAAAGTAAAATTCAATATACATACCACGAACCAACCGAACATACGATCGCGCGTATCCCTCGGTACCTCTCCAAAATTGAACCAAGCATCCTCATAGAAAGCCTTGAATGATTCAACAGTAGTGTGTGCCACATCAGTATGATAAAACCTGAAAATTTATAATGACATACAAAAATTAAAATGAAAAGAGACAATATATAAAGGATTATTAA
>JAOVYX010022292.1:0-14788 GCA_035668315.1 Drosera spatulata | reverse complement strand
GCGGGTTTTAAGTCCCGGAATATGACGGGTGGATCAGCCGTGCAGTGAAGATACTCAAGACCTCGTGCAGTACCAATGGCAATTTTGATTCGCGTTTTCCAGTCCAAAGGGACCTTGTCAGGGCCTAAGTCTGAAAACAGAAGTAGCTAAAAGAGTTGGTATAAACAATTAAATCTAATATCTTGTCCAAGCTAAAACAACTAGTATGTAGGAACTCATCAGATCAGAAAGTTTTTTATGATTTATCATAAATGTGATCACAAGCAAGAAGGGTACTTGAAGGCTCCAAGAGAAGTATTAAAATCTTACAATTTCGATATAATCAGCTTTATCCTATCCGCTTCTCTCCATTATTGAACGCCACCAACCTCAGATATACATTGCCTGCTCAAATGTAGCTGAACCCTAGAATTTCATATTCCCGCTAGCACAGGCAGATGAATCCAACAATGGCCAAACCAAGTGTCGTATGCCTTATTGTGCTCCAAATCATCGAAGCACGCAGCAACAACATTGATATCAAATCTAATTAATGACCTCAGTGTCTTGACGTCTTGGGAAGGAGAAAAAGATCTAATCCGAAGGAAACTATTTGAAGAAACTGGTCATTGAATAGTTGGATTTTGCCCATCTATTCATAAAATAAATAACGGGAAAAAGAGGCTAATACAGCATTACCCAACTAGCCACCGCGACCTCCTTTTTAACCATTGGATCAACTAACATAAAGAATAAAAAACAAGACAATTTCACATCTAGTTGATCTAACGGTTAAAAAGAAGATCGCGGTAATTAATTGGTAACGCTGCATTAGCCTCCTTTTTCCGAATAAATAAATATACCCTTTGATAAAAATAGTTATGTTTGCAATCTCAAATGAAATCTACCCTTTAATAAAAGGGAACTTCACAATCTCAAATGAAATTTGACCTTTTTAATAAAAAGTATCCAAATACATAAAAGAGTATCTTACCAAATAAGTGATCTTCCAAGCTACCAAGAGACATATACTCATAAACCAAGAGCTTTTCGTCACCATCCGCGCAAAACCCAACTAAACTCATGAGATTCGGGTGATGCAACAGGCTTAAGAAAATAACTTCAGTAACGAATTCCCTGGTCCCCTGTACACCCTCATGATTCAACTGTTTGATTGCAACTATCTGCCAATAACAATGATTCAGAAATTTTTAGAAATCCGCATAATCACACTCTCCGCATCAAAACACAAACACAAATGATGTAACTAGAAAAAGATACCTCCCCCGTTTCAAGACGTCCTTTGTAAACCTTTCCGAAACCACCTTCTCCGATCTTATTAGCTATGTTGAACATCCCCGTAGCGTTACACAATTCACGGTATGCAAAACTTATAGCAGGACTCTTAGTTGCATTGATCCTCTCACTAGCTTTAGCATTTCCTGAACTTCCACTCCCATTGCCATCTCCTACACTCAGATCCACAACAATACACAAAAGCTTTCAATATCATGTTCTCGGAACTAAATCAAGAACAAAACATCAACCAACTTCACTTACCATCATCTGATCGCGCCTTTCCCCGCCTATCAACTACACAACCAAACAAATCAAAAAGTCAAAACCAATGAGGCACAACCCAAAACGCCATCAACAACAACAACACGAATTGAGCTGAATCACAACACTTATTACACTAAAAGGCAACAGCACTTGCTCTCAACCACAGCAACTATAAACCCTTAAGGCTCTTGTACGTAAAATACTACTTCCGACATAAATTTATAGACTTCTCCTCGTGAATCGAACTTCACTACGTTGCTCACAATACACAGAACACAATTTGTCACATAATTGTTATTTGTAACACGATCATAGATCAATTCAGACAGTAACATATAGTAGTTCACTACACCTGAAGAACGAGAAGCAGATCGAGCTCGATCAGAATCTTCAATCTGGGCAGTTTTCTTGCTAGCAACAAAACATGAAAAGCAACCCATTTCACCCCAATTCTTCCCTCAAATAAAACCCACCAAAACCCTAATCCCCAATTTCGAACAAAACCCAAATCACCATTCAAGCGAGCAACTTTCAAGCTGAATCAGACACCCATTTGCTGCAACAAGAAAACCCAGAAGCAGAAATAGATTTTGACAGCAAACAGACAGTAAAAAACTGAAGCAGGTCTTCACCACAAAGCAACAAAACCATAGATCACATAGAAAGTTCTAATTTTTTTTCTATTTCTTGAAAAAATGAGTTCAATGGGACAATGAACTTGGATTGATGAAAACAAGTAAGATTTTTGGGTAAAAGTTGAGGGGAAATGGATTGTGAGTTTGTGGACAATGTGGTTGGTGGCAGAATCTAAGGAGGAAAACAGGGAGAAGAAGGCAATTTAATGTTGTAGTAAATGAGAAAAAACTGAACTCTGTCTTGCCGTGTCAAAGAGGTATATTGGTGTGGTGAGCAATACCAGTATGTGTGTTCTCACTTCTCATGTGAAGTGATAATGTACTGCATGGACAAGTAATAGAAAAACTTGGTTCAATGAAATGAAAAACAATAAATATTAATATGATAAATTTACATAATGATATATAAATATCTAATAATATAATTCATTTTGATGTTTGATAACGGGATTAATATGATACAAAATTACATCTTTGTTGCACGAAATATAAGAAAATCACAAAGTTTATTTTCAATCATAATCAAACGAACCCTAACCAACCTAACCTATATTCCTTTCGGATATCATTTGGTCTGATTGCGATTGTTATTGTTAATCAACCACCTTAAACAACTGTTTAAAAAGGTCAAAACATACACAAGTCCTTTTGTCTCTCTCTCACGCCATCTTTCTCCGTCCTCAGTTGGCCCCTCCACCACCGTTCTTAGAAACCGTGTGTGCCCATTTCATCAATCAGTCTAAATTCCTCATTTAATAATCTGTCCCCAACAAAAATTTTAGACTTTTACGAAGAAGTTCAATTACTGTATATATATCAAGTAAAAAGGGGGAAAGAAAATGAAATTTGGAACAAAATTAAAGAAAATGAAATTTGGAACAAAATTAAAGAAAATTGAAAGGTGGCATTGCCTTTTTAAGAGTTTTGTGGGCAAACATCGGCTTCCCCTTTCTCTGAAATGGATGATTAGCAAACACCAAGCTGGTCTGCACTGACATTGGAAACTTTTGGGGAAGAAAAAGATTCAATCTTTGATTTCAATTGAATCCAAGATTGAAAATAGAGGTATGGTCACATTTTTTTGGAACATTTTGCATCATCATTTTTTTGATCAAATGATCAAGATGGATCATTTTTGTGATTATCTTTGTCAATCGAGTCTAATTTTGTGAACTGCCCAGATCTGGTTTTGTTATTATTTTAATTGTTTTTTCAATTTAGGATAATTTGGAGTAAAAATTGTTAGGTTTGATCATCCGGGTATGTGTTATTTTTGTTGGTTGTTTATTGGCTTGGGTTGTTTGGGTCCAATTGTGTTTATTCATGATTGGGTTTTGTGGGATTGTGTTTATCTGATTTGTATGTGATGTTTGATTGTAGAATCTGATGAGAACTGTTGTATTGTTTGGTTCAGATGTGGGATTTTCAGGGTTGTATGAGGAACTTATTGGATGAAGAAGAGCTACTTTGCTAGGTTAATTGGGAAACTTTGATTGTTTCATGGGCAATACATGCCGTAGATCTTCTGGGATAAAATTTTTCCAGGGCTACAATCAGCCCGAAGATCTTTCGAATTCAGTGGCCAATTCGAATCAGTCTAAGAAGAACACATCTGAAAAGTCGAATTCGGATAACTCTCCTACAAGCTTGAAGTCCCAGCAGCTTGTGTCTGAAGATTTGCTTTGCGATAGCCCGAAGAAAGAAGAGAGGCTGCCTATCCTTAGCCCTATGGCGAAGGATGGCGGGGTGAGGAGGGGAAATGATTATCATGCTTTCTATGTACTCGGACACAAGACACCTAATATTCGTGATCTTTACACTCTAGGGCGTAAATTAGGACAAGGGCAGTTTGGAACTACTTATTTATGTACAGAGATCGCAACTGGAGTTGATTGTGCCTGTAAATCAATAACCAAGAGAAAGTTGATAGCAAAAGAGGATGTGGAAGATGTCAGGAGAGAGATTCAAATAATGCACCATTTGGCTGGTCACAAGAATATCGTCACCATCAAGGGTGCATACGAGGATTCCTTGTATGTACATATCGTGATGGAACTATGTTCAGGTGGTGAATTGTTTGACCGAATCATTCAACGAGGGCACTACAGCGAAAGGAAGGCGGCAGAGTTGACAAAAATTATCGTGGGTGTTGTTCAAGCGTGCCATTCCCTTGGTGTAATGCATAGGGATCTGAAGCCCGAGAACTTCTTGTTGGTTAACAAGGCTGATGATTTCTCTCTGAAAGCCATCGACTTTGGGCTTTCTGTTTTCTTCAAACCAGGTTAGAAAATTTATTCATTTTTTTAAGTTAATGTAGGTTGCTATTGAATGTGTAATGGTATCACACATTGGTCTATTAGGCATCCTACTTCTTAATTCTTATTATAAATTTGCCGGCTCAGAGTTCTGAATTTGTATGTATGCATGTTGCGTATATGCATATAGCTTTAGTTTTCACTGTTTAGGCCTCAACAATGTGGGTTTCAGCTTTGGCGTCAAATTAGACATGTACATTCTAATGTCTATAAGTAGCCTGCATAACGGTTTGAATTCAGGGGAACACTTTTTACTCTCCGCCGACACTGTGGCATGAACTGGGACATATAGAACAACGCCAGAAATCAATTTTATGATGGATATTTACAGGATTTGACAAGGTGCAGCTGATCATAGTTGAAATCAATGGCTAACAGTTAGAACTCTGGGTCAATTCGGACTCCAATATCCTCAGCAACTTAACAAGAGAAAAGGATTATGATGCCAGTCGGTGTTTAGACAGCATTAGTAGGAATGCCAAATAAACATGACTGAGATTTTTACGGAAGTTGATCTACTGCACAAACTGCGTCATCCAATTTTTTTTGGGCTCCTGCGAAGTTGTTCACCCCTTTCTCTTGCAGGTCAGATTTTCACTGACGTGGTTGGAAGCCCATATTATGTAGCACCAGAGGTCCTTTTGAAGTATTACGGTCCTGAAGCAGATGTGTGGACTGCTGGGGTTATCCTTTACATACTATTGAGCGGAGTGCCGCCATTCTGGGCTGGTAATAAGCTACCCCTCTCAGAGAACTTTTACAGTGATCCTGCCTCTTTTGCATTTTCTTCTTCTTTCCTTTTTGTTATTGATTTCCTCTCCTTTCCTGACCTTAGAAACACAGCAGGGAATATTCGATGCGGTACTAAAGGGTCACATTGACTTCGACTCGGATCCATGGCCCCTAATATCTGACAGCGCGAAGGATCTGATTAGAAGGATGCTTTGCTTCAAACCGTCAGAAAGATTAACCGCTCATCAAGTATTATGTAAGTTTGCTTTCCCGCACATTATCATTTTACGTCCTCTAGAGCTTTTCTTTTAGTAGCTTATCTTTTCTTGGTGTTTGTGACATTAGTTTATCAGAGCTCCATATTGAAATTTCTATTATTTTCTAGGTCATCCATGGATATGTGAGAATGGGGTTGCCCCAGATAGAGCCCTGGATCCAGCTGTACTTTCTCGCCTGAAGAATTTCTCCGCGATGAACAAGCTGAAGAAAATGGCCTTACGGGTGTGTGTTCAATACTAGCATTTTTTTTTATTTTATTTTTACGTATTCTCTTCTCACACGGCATGGAGAAACAAGAAGGATAAATAAGAACAAACTGTTGATTTGGCATTCCTTTTATGACCAGGTGATTGCTGAGAGCCTATCGGAGGAAGAGATCGCTGGTTTGAGGGAAATGTTTACCGCGATGGATACTGACAATAGCGGTGCCATCACCTTTGAAGAACTGAAAGCTGGTTTGAGAAGATATGGTTCCACCCTCAAGGATACAGAGATTCGTGATCTCATGGACGCGGTATGATATAGTTACTCATTGAGCTCATGCTATTGATCTTCGCATTTAACCACTACCCTCATTTCGTTGTTCATTCATTCAACTGTTTTCTCTTCTGTACATTGGTTCATGACTATAGATTCTTGCTTATGCCGCTACTTACTTCTTCCTTACCTAAGAATATGAAATTATGTCCAACTCATGGAGAAAAGTTTTGATCTTTTTTTCTCTTTTTTTAATAGGCTGATGTAGACAATAGCGGGACGATTGACTACGGGGAATTCATAGCTGCAACTATTCACCTCAATAAGCTAGAGCGTGAAGAACATCTCGTTGCAGCCTTCCAATACTTTGACAAGGATGGGAGTGGGTATATCACGATTGATGAGCTCCAGCAAGCATGTATAGAACACGGCATGAGAGACGTTTTTCTCGAAGATATTATCAGAGAAGTCGACCAAGATAATGTAAGCCACCAATTCCGCCTGTACATAGACATTGAACTCTGATAGGGGGAGTTGACAGAACGTTTGAAGCAGCCAGGGAAACCATAAATTGGCAGCAGAGCTCATTCCTTTGGCATCCTATATGTTGTGTGCTTATTCTATCTTTTGTGCTCGAGTTGTGTTGTAGGATGGAAGAATCGACTATGGTGAATTTGTGGCGATGATGCAAAAGGGCAGTGGTGGTGGAATTGGGAGGAGGACGATGCGTAACAGTCTAAACATGAGCATGAGGGACGCATCTGGATCTCATTAGCAGTTGCATCGAGGTTGTAGAACGTATCTTTTGCTTCTTATGGAACAAAATATGGTTTACAATCTACCATAATCTCCCAACTGTATTACGTTTAAAACCTTATTTTCTGAGGAAGTTCTGATGTCTATTTTGCATCTGATGTCGGGATTGTAACAGGTTGGTCAGCTACAGACGATGATGCCTGCTAATCCCACGGCACGCCTTCCACGTGAAGTGAAGACTCTCCCCAGATACAAAACATACACGGCGAGGTGTGTCAAGAAAGATGCTGGTGGTACATGCTAGAAAGTTTTCGAGGCTTCTAGTTTCTTCGCGTGATACGTGAAATTTGTAGCTTACAGTTGTGTAGCTTGAGTTACATTAATATTGTTCGTTGTTCTTATGTCCATGCTCCAACATTCCAACATCAGAATGGCTGTATTCGTTTCTGTTCATGTTCGTTTCGAGTACCTGTCATATTTGAATCGAGATACGTTTTAGTTGTGCAGTTTCCTAGCGATTGCTCAATCACTCACCGATAACAAAGATCCTACATTCCCTTCTGTCGTGCATAACTCACTTTGACTAACAGGCGATAAACACAAAAACCGAGCCTTGTCAAATACTACTGCCAATGATATAGCTGAATCTTAATGCAATGCATCGTGAATTACCGTGCGATGACTCCCACAATTGGAGCCTTATTCTTATGGGAATAAACTAATTCGCAAAACCATGGGTATCATATGGCATCGGGATACAAAAATTTGACACCGCCTCAGCAGGACGACGATCTATCAATTAGGCTGTACAGAATTACATCAAGAAACAAGCAAACAATATACGCTGAAACCGAAGGAGTTACAAGATTGATCAAAGTTGGCATCAGACCACTGAAACCTCATTGTACTTGAAAACACAATCGTATAGCCGCCCTCCCAAAAATTGAGCAACTTCTGGATGCTTCACCTGAACAAGGTACAACAATGAGTGGGAAAAATAGAGGTCGAGTAGCAAAATGACTGATCTGAAGTTTAATGCTACAACAAAAGAGGGTGTTGTTACCATGCCAATCTTGATGGAGTCGCACTTGAACTGAGCATAAAGGTTTGTCTCAATTCCACGGCCCTAAACAAAACAAGGACATATAATTCGACATTTTGAGGGGAAAGAAAACCACACAATCACTAAACTGCATTATTAGGTTCATACTGATGGACAATAAAATGGTGAATTGATAGGTAAACTTACCATTCCTTCTAAGATCACGAGGTCTGCATCGGTTGCTAGATAATTAAGTTCTTGGGACACACTTGTCAGATCAATAACCTATATTATTGTGAGAAATACGAGTCATTAAGCTTTGCAGCCTCAGGGGAAAACATGTCACCAAAGAAAAATGGTTGCATAGCAAAGATATAAGCCGTTCTCACACACCGGCAAATCGTTGCCAGAATTTGCAATCAAAAGATTGGAAGAGTCAACGCCCACAAGTTGACCTTTTCCGTCCTTCAGCTGCAAGAATGTGCAATCATTAGTCTCAATAATGGAAGCAATTATAAATGTACCAACGGGATAAATTAAGCATATAAAAGTTCATCCACTACCTTTGCTATGATCTCAATCAGTTCGGGATATGTGACATCGTTAATGGAAGGCAAGTCATTAGCTGCCAATACAACCTGCACAGCACTTACTTTGATGCAGGTTTCATGGTGTGTGATGAATTAAAGCTGAAGCCACATGATATCTTGAATTGTCACACAGGTCAAGAATCTGTCTTTCAATTCTCAAGCAAAGTTCCAAAGTTTGAAGGAAAGAGAGAAAGCTAGAGTTTGTGGAAGTAGCTACTTTGTACGACCGAGGGGGCAGCACATTTACACCAGGGTTCTCCCTAACTTCAGAAAATTAAAGTTGAAGTTAACCTTTGTTTGTTGTTTTTCATTCCTTGGAAACTTATTCCCTTCAACCAGGACATAACAAAAGAGTTTGCAAAAACACAGACATACACGCACACAGGAGCAAGAAGGAAGCTCAAACCTGTGTCCCTCGCCTTAGCAGCTCCCTCGCAAATGGTAAAATTCCCAATATGATATCAGCACCAGAATTGTCGACAAATATTATAGCCTGTAAGTCGAAATTCATACCCTTCTCAGTTTAGAGGTGAGAAATTAAAGAATTCCTAAATGGATAACGGATTACAAGACCAGCAAAACAGAGTAGAATCTATAGGTATACAAAGGAAGGCTTGCCTTTTTCCAAGACTTTTTACTCCATCTAAGCTTGAAAATATCCAAGTCGTCGATCACCCAAGGGCGAGCAACGAGATTCTGACAACTAGCGAGAAAAGACATTCCATCTTTTGAAAATACCTCTGCGAGCTTCAATAATACAAAGGAAAATGAAATTACCAGAAGAAAGATACAGTTTAAAGTTTAAGCTCAGAAACATATTGGGGACAAAATTTACAGAAGAGACAAATATGAGAATGACCAATAGAAGCTTATTTTACTTGCATAGCTTTTGAACTGTAATTTGATTCTATAAGCCCTCAGCACAATAAACTAAAACATTTTGTCACTAGATCAAAGCTTTATACTGGATTTTTTTCCCCGAGGTAACACCTTCGGAGAACTCTTGCATTATTATTTATTTCTATAAAAACAGAGAAATTGGCTAACAGTATCTTAAAACAAATCTAAGTTGCTAGCATAAAAAGTGAGGGTTACAGTATCTTAAAATAAATACAAGTTGCAAGCATAAAATAGTTCCCTCACTTTTGGACATGGACTGTTGGTACCTGTGCAGAACCAAGGTCAAATATATTTCCCGCAAATATGCCTCTGACCAGATTCTCTAGACGCTTTCCAGAATCCTCAATTGCATCATTTAGGCGTGCCACATGCTCGAAGAGGGATATGGCTTTGGCATTCTCTTCATCCTAAAGTGAAAGAGGTGTTAAAGAGAGAAATAGTCTCAGCATTCTCTTCATCCTAAGCCAAGTGAAACAACAAAGGGAGCCAAACAAGAAGAATAACAATCAAGTTGGGTTGGGTCTAATCTAAAGATAGGTAGCAATCAAAGCTTGACAAAGAGGTCTAGGAAAATAAAACCTACAACTTACCTTGACCTTTTTAAATATATCTCTGAATCCAATCTCACGAAGAACTAGCTCTCTAAGCCTGCACAGAAGCTAGACCGCCAAAAGGAAAAATGAGAGAGTGAGACAACGTGGATAACTCATAGGGCCTGCTGTTATTCAGTAGCCTGGACGCAATAACTCATTAACAACACCGCATGCAAGAACTTCGACAAAGTTTGTCGTACAATGCAATCAGGTGGCCCACCATGGCTCTCTGGATCTTTCTTCAAGTCTTCAAGTATTTCACCATACCTTCAGAATTAGGCATCAAGAAACTACGAGTCAGAACAGAAAATTGTATTACCAAACCATTATTATTTAATCTGGGAGATTACGACAACAACATTGCACATACCAGGTGTAGATACATTTAGCTTCTACATCATCAGCAAGAAAACATGAGCAAACATAATATTATTGACCTAAAAAACAGCAAATGCCAGGCAACGCACTTCGGTCTGTACTGTTACAAGAAAGGCCTCGAGGCAAAGAAACCACAATAGAAAAGTTCTTCCTAATCAACGATCAAGAAACCACAACAGTGTCATGCATCACTTTTTCATCTACTCAGGACCCAGGAGAGCAATAACATAATAAGATTGGCTGAATCAGTTGAAGGAAAATTAACAGTAGGTTCAAAATAATTTTTTTAGCACGCTGATACTCAGTTTCATCAAGTCACAGTCTCATAGCAACATATTGGTAAAAGTGGAAAGAATTGATTGACATAATTTCAGAGTCCACCATCAATGTTCTTGGATAGGAAAAATCATGGAAATATAATATCCCCAAGTGAGACTTGAACTACCTTTGAGCAAACTTCTCAGCTTTAGATTTTGCATCTGTAACTGTTTCATCACTCTCTGCCCGCTTCCTGGACAAGATAACGCGAGCAATAAAACACGATACTTATATCTACAAGGTTGCACAAAACATTTCAACGTTATGTCATACTGCAATATTTCAACAGTTCAAAATGAAAAACTAAACAAACAAATTGCTAAATTTTATTTGGCTAAAATTCTAATGCAGCAATATGTTTAAGATCCATGTAATCATCCAATACGAACCCTTTTTTTTCTCTCTCTCTCTCATAATCTAGAGCTGAAGTGAACTACACAGTTATTTCAAAAGATGAAAAACCAACTCCATCAAAAACTCAAGTCTTTAATATAAGGCCCTTGGCCATGAGTATTATTCATATCATAAAAAACTACTACGACACAGTCATCGACATCTACCATAACAACTAAACTGCCAAGTTAGATATTGATGATATAAAATCATCAAAAAAGAAGAATAATAAAATGTTGTTGGGGATATAATGAGATCAAGTATGCTGTGAATCAACATACTTGTCCTGAACCTGAGCCAACAAACAAATTAAATGATAAGTTAGGCCTCTTTGGTATGAATAGTTTTTTTGTTTCCCCAATACAATTACATATCATTTCCTGTTCTTCCAATACGAAGAAGAGAAAACACAAAACTAAATTAGTAGAAAAAATATCTAGATTCCAGCTCAAAACCAATTGGCAATTAGTAGTGTTACTCAAAATAATGTACTGTATTTGTTTCGAGCTCTCAAATTCCAATGTGAGTTTCGTATGCTCAACACAAACATCACTAGTTCCTATCATTTGTTTTGCCTCATAGTTGAGATTCGTTTTCCCACGATCACTATACTTGATTAAGCGTTTTCCTTCTCGTTACTGATTTCCTAATCCCATTCCTAGTTTTTCTACTGTAGAATCAGCATTGCCATTGAACAAACCGCTCCAATTCATCTAAACATCTTTTTTTTCATAAAATTATCGTGAAAACACCAATAATCAAATGTTACGTTTAGTTCATGACGGAGGGAGTATAATCAGAAATCAAATATTACACGCATACTCCCAATCCATTCACATTGACCACCGAGGGACTCAAAATCAAAGTCGTCGACTCACTTGAACGAAGGAATCGAGTTGCCGAACAACTCGATCCACGAGATCTCAGTCGGCGTCGCCTTCCTAGGGTTATCGGATGGGAATCGGTACGGGATCGTGCAGGCTCTGTAGTTGGACTCGATCGGGGTGATTAGGAGAACGAATGGCTCCAACTCCGATGCGCTCTCCATTGATTCCGGTGATCGAGGTTCGAGCTCTCGCCGGAGAGGGTGACGGTGACGGTGGTGACGGCGGCGCGGGAGAGACGGTGCTGCGTGTGGGAGTGTTGGTGGTTTCTATCTATGGGATTTTGACTGAGTTTTGTTGGTGGTAATACTGTTCATACGATTCATATCAATAGATGATGCGTAACAATAAGTGAAAAAAAAGCATAAAAACTATTCGATTTTGATATAATTTTTTTTTAAATTTAAAAACATACTGGTGATTAATTTTTTAAATGATGTTTTGTATCAAATTAATTCAATTTTTTTATAAATTTGTGAAGAATATATAAATAATATTTTTATGATTTTTTTTTTCAGAAAAATACTCTGAGGTATATCTTTTACAAAAAAAATTTCATTCCATATAACATGCAAAAATAATTCACATTTGATATAATTTTTTTTCTAAAATTAACGCCCTGCTTTGTTATAATGATCACCTTTTTTATTGTTTTTTTTCTTCAAATCATCAGATTTCTTATTTGAAATCATCACATTTATCGTTTGAAATCATCATCATTGTCGAAATCATCATCATCGTCATGATCATCGTCATCGTCGTGATCATCATGATCATTATCTTCGTTTCTGTTTCAATGGATTAGAAGGTCATCTTTGTTTGTAGATTTGGGGCTAT
Organism: Drosera spatulata; assembly: GCA_035668315.1. Taxonomy (NCBI): domain Eukaryota; kingdom Viridiplantae; phylum Streptophyta; class Magnoliopsida; order Caryophyllales; family Droseraceae; genus Drosera; species Drosera spatulata. Next base: position 2,117 of record JAOVYX010022292.1, on the reverse strand, counting down.
ATCTCGTTCATTTTTATGTCATTCGGATTTGGATTTCGAATATGTTGTAAAAAAAAAGGTACGAGATCGTTTCAAAATCTCCTCATCGAATGAATTCAATTTATATTATTCAATACTTGGTCATGAAAGATGCTTGTTAAATGATCAAGAGGATTTGTTGATGTTGTTTGAGCTGTCGCAATGTCATTGTTTATCATCAAGTGATGTGAATGTGGTGTGTGGAGGAACGGGTTCGTGTGTGGTTTCTGATGCTGGAAATGAAACAGTGCTCCAATTTGAAAAAACATTGCTCCTGAGTACTGACAGTGTGTCATAATCTCAAACAGTGCATCTTTGTAATGCTTCAATGTGTCTGGGATTTTATAATGTTTCACAGATTTCTGGGACTCAAATTTTCAATCGTAATCATCATTCTGAGATAAATGATGATTTTTGTGATGATGTTGTGCGCGAATCGTTGCTTCAGTTGAATGTTGCTTCGTCGAGCTATTGTGATCAACCCCTGCGTTCTTCTTATTGCTCGAATTTGATTCAAAATGTTGGCCAAGTTTTTCCTGATGACGCAAAGCAGTTTAGCAAGCCTCTTGCACTTTATGCAAGTGAAGTTGGATTTCGATATAATTTTAAAAGGAATGAGAATGACAGAGTTCATGCTATCTGTTTTAAGAAAGACGATGGTTGTCAGTGGTTTGTTAAGGCTTCATTGTGTTCTTACAATAAGTCATTTTTCATAAAGAAGCTAAACAATGTCCTCACTTGTGGACAGTTGTTTTTCCTGACGGGTTCAATGAAGTCGATGAAGACGAAATGATTGGCAACTTCTCTTTTGAAAATTGTACGTTACGATCCTAATTTCAATTCGAACCAGGTTAGAAATTATTTTCAAAACATCTATGGTTTGGATTTGTCATATAAGAAGTCTTAGAAAACCCTAAAGAAGGCGAAGATGATGCTTAGTGGTGATTCTTCCGAGTCATTTTTTCAGTTGAAGCCATATATTTAAGCACTTATCAGTACCAAACCAGAAAGTCATGTTACACTTACCACTGAAGAAGAAACGAATCGTTTTTCCAGGCTATTTATTTCGCTTCATGCTTCAATCGCCGGTTCAAATTACTGTAGACATTTGCTTTTTCTTGATGACACATTCTTGAAGGGTGATTTCAATGGAGTCATATAAGGAGTTACGAGAAAAGATGCAAAGATCCAATTGGTCGCGGGCGCGACTGTTCACTGCCCAAAATCCTGCAGGAAAACTCTCTGTCCGACACCGGATCCCTCAATTCGCACCACAACGCATCCAAATCATTTCACACACATCAAACACATCAAAACATGTCCCAAAGCATGCACGGAAGCAAAGAACGTGTGTGAACGAATAAAAGAGACGTCTCGGACGAATAAGGTTACCTCGAACGTGTTTGATTCCCTTGAAGTGGTTATCATCCCTCGGCTCCCTGCTACTGCTTTCCCGCCTCCTCGCTGTGATTGTTGCCTGAAGACGACGATGACAGTGATGACGCGGATGATGACAGTGAAGAGGTGGTGTCGAGGCAACGAAGACGATGATGATTAAACGATGAAGATATTGATGATGCTCGCGTTGGTGGTGATGGATGGCGAAGATGATGGAGGAGGCGGCTGGCGGCTGCTGGTTGGAGTTGTGCAGGGGATGTGAGGGAGTGATGGTGGAGAGAATGGTGGCGGGCAATGGTGGGGAGAAAGGTGAGGGAAGTGGAGAGAGTGGAGCGAAAGTGACGGGAGAGTGGGAAGTTAGGTAAGGTAGGTGAATATCACACGCTCTGTCCCACGATACGTCTCGTTCAATCCATTATTCACCATAATTTCACAATATTAATTCATGAAAAATTTATTTGCATCGATAGGTTTATCCTGTAAATGAAAATATGACCTTCCGAGTCATAATCCAATATTTTTGTGATTAAAATCGCTAGCCCATATGCGCAACGTTTATAACGTTATAACATTGTAACGTTATTCGTTCGTAACGTTTATTGACGCATTCAACTTATCATCCCAAAATATTTCATCGTCATATTTGATTTAATTAATCAAATATTTTCTTAGATTTAAATATATAACCTTTAAGCACGATT
>JAOVYX010022291.1:0-14788 GCA_035668315.1 Drosera spatulata | reverse complement strand
TTGTGAGGGCCGTCACAGCATCATTCACGGCCTTCTATGAGGCCTTATGGACTACGTACTCCCAGGTCCCCCGCGAGACAAGGGATCGGATGTTTGGCTGGTTTGCGGTATGTTTTCTATTTATTATATCGTCTGTTATTTCTGTTTATTTCTTCTTCTTATTATTATGTTTATAATGTTTCTTGTTATATTTGTAATCTTCACATTTCAGGCTTAGTACACATGGGATCCATCTTTGGATCTTCAGGTACGAGCTGCTTGGGAGGACACGCTCAAGCGGCGTGTCCGAGACACCTTCTATAAGGCGCGTGTCACCATTATAGAGGGGCGAGACGATAAGGTGCGCTGAATGCCCCACGAGCTCAAGATGCAGCTGCTGGAGACGCAGCTTACGAGCGATGAGTTTCTGAAATACTCATCACTCGACATCGAGAACAGAGCCAAGGGGACCGCGACACACACTTAGGACAGTGTGTCGTCCGTTGCCATTGGTAAACAAATGGTAAGTTTCAACTATTTCTTTTAATTGAAGTTGAATACTTTTAATTTATTAATTAGATTTGTAGGAATTATATTAATCAATTTATTTTGTGTATTGTTTTAAACAGGAGACGGCGTTAAAGAGGAAGGTCACATCCCCATAGCTTTTCATTCAGACTCACAAGAAGTCTGATGCTCTGGGAGTGGTGAAGACCATTCAGGTGGGGAAGTCCATCGCGGACATTCCTCTGGTAGACGAGCCTGCTTCGCAACTTCGGATAAGTCAAATATATGGCCTTTGTTTAAAATTATTAATTCTGATCTTATTCGTTCGATAAAATACTAACACCGATGTATTGTTTACAGGATTCATACTTTGAGCGACTCAGTCAGATGCCTGAATCGCAGATGGATGAGTCGGTAGATCTCGAGGCTGCGCATACACAGTCTCAGGCCGTGGCTGATCAGGCATTCCTGGAGGTGTCCTGCATCGACAAGGGGAGGGTCTACGGCATTGGCTCAGCTGCGAGCCAGATATATCCATGGTCTGCCCTCAACGCTGCCTCTAGAGGTCGTTCTGCATCTAGCACGGGGATTCCAGAGGACTACTTCCAGCTGAAGGAAGAAGTCCAAACCCTCCGTCAGAATCAGACGAGGATGGAGCAGCAGCTGGACCTCCACTTCAGGAGGTTGGGCGGGGATCCGTCCACCTGCCAGACTGAGGCCGGCTGACCATTTCCTTTAAGACCGCCTCCAGACGATGACTCCGAAGCTCCTGAGCAACGGGATTTTCGATTAGCTGGCCATAGACGACTGTTGTACATACAAACAAATGATGTATTTCGTTTTTTTAGGATTATGTAAACTATTGATGAGATGTTTGACACCGATATATGGTTTATGTATTTATTCAGGTTTTTTTCTGATTTCAATTTATTTTTTTAATCAAATATCAAAAATAGCTACGTATTTTCGTAGCTAAAATGACATACTTCTGGGGAAGATTTAGCTACGGAATGCCGTAGCTGAAAGGATATCAACTTAACGACGGATTCCGTCGCTAATATTATATCCTTTCAGCGACCGATTCCGTCGCTATGTTATTTTTCCTTTCTGCAACGGAATCCATCGCTAATTTTGTGCACCCCGAAAATTTAATTTTGGGGATGGAAAAGTCAATCCGTCGCTGATTTTACTCATTTTAGCGACGGATCCGTCGCTGAATTATGTTTTAGCAACGAGATTTTTAGCGACAGACTATTTCTGTCGCTAATATGTTTTAGCAACGGATTTGTTCGTTTTAGCGACGAAAAAATTCCGTAGCTAAAATAATGAATTTTTGTAGTGTAATAAACATACTAGTGATTCGTCTGATTCATATAAGCACATTTAAAATCATATAATGACATTCAAAACCACACGTCAATCGACACTCCAGACATTATCAACGCCATTTACTACCGTTATATCATTTCTGGTATGACAGTCAAAACCTCTATAGCAAACAAACAGAGACAATGACACTATAACACGATAAGTCCCCAGTCCAAGTCTCATGCATTGATGTAGTCAACTGTTCACTCAAGACTTTGTTATACTAACCATTATATCACAGAGACGACAGACAGTAGATACCCTCAATGTTATAATGATGTCCTTGACGAGACTTATTCAATTTCATAAGAAAGCTCTCTTCACCTTTAGCAAAAGGGACATCCGCGAAAGGGGATCAGCCAAATCGGAGCCCAGGGTCTCCTGCAGTGAGATGCCCTCATACCAAAATGACCTCACAAAATCGATGAAAGAATGTCACCACCAAGTCACTGTATAACATATAGAACAGACACAATACTCTTTGTGTTTTATACCACGGAGTTACCTCACCAATTATGGATTTACATTTCTTTTACTCGCTTATTCTCTTTATACCAATAATCAAGGCATAACACAAACACACACATCATCTTATCACGACACACAACAGTTACAGACGGTATTTTACGTCAGTCATATTAGTGACTATGTCCAAATATTTCAATGCATATTATTATACTCACGGTATAATAATACGTATTGCTACACACAATAAATCTAAACGTTATCTTTTATCATAGTTCTTCACATGCACACGTTCAACCTCATCCTTAAGTGACAACAAGCAACGTCTCCGAGTCCTATAATATAATAGGATACGCGTATTATGACACACCATTGTGAATGATTATTCACGTTATGGAGTTAAGTATATTTGTTCATACTTCTTGAAAACCGTCATAGTAATATTATGTGACGGTGTCAAGCTTTGAGAAAAGTCTTTGATACTTATTTTGATTGTTCATGTTGATGATTTTATGTATTTATTATCATTATATGTGTTTGTAACATTTGGAGTTATTTCGGGATCAAAACAGTTCATTCCCGAATTCTGTCCAACATGACCCTTCAACACGTTTAAACCTGTAGCTTCTCGTATACAACTTCAAAAATTATTTCATAAAATTCTGCATAAACTAGGCTTCCTAATCCTACCATAGAATCAGAGTTTCTATCATGAAACCTTACCAATAATAGCAATTTATTCATTCAATTTTATATTTTTTTTGTTAGATCAAACAGTTTGACCTTTGTTCACTAATAAGCTCATAACTCCTTACATATAACTCTAAATCTGGATTTTTAAACTGTTCTAAAAATTAAACTTCAATACCTTTCTATTGATATAAGACTCGTTTTCTAACTCTTTCTGTGTAATTTCAGATCAAGCCATAAAGTCTATCCTGTAATGAGTTTTTACAGACTGATATACCCGCACGTTTTAATTTATATCTTAAGATTCATAACACTAAATCATGATCTATTAACTTGATTAGAAATTAGACATATGAATCTTCAACATATATTAAAATAAGAATTTATCTCAAAGTGTATGATTTGCCACAAAATTTCTAAATAAGAAGTTCACCTCCTCTTATTAATGGTGAATGATTCTCGCCGCCTTGTAATCCTAACTTCTCCTCTTCTTCTCAAACTCTCCTTCTTCTCTTCTCTTACTTATCTCTTCTCTTCCATGATAAGAAGTGATTTTATGTTTGTAAAAAAAATTTCAAGAAGAAAAGAGCTTGTATTTATAGAAAAGTAAATCAATTAAAATAATTTTAGTGGGTATTTAGTGGATAATTAGTGAATAATTAATGGATAAATAATTTAATTTAGGTGAAGTAAAAATTTACATAAAAGAAATAAGTGCCAAAATTAGGTTTAGGTCATTTTTGTATAAATATGATATTTTCGTATTAAGATCGTAGTTCCCTATATTTGCGTATTAAGGTTGCATTTCATTCATATTTTGTATTATTTTCTTATTATATTATCAAACAAACCTTTTAACCCCGCAAAATAAATTATAACGTATGATTATTTACTATTCACGTTAATTATTACAAAACTAAATTTTACGAAATATTTCGGGTCCTTACCATATTTTGATCATGATTTTTTACAAACGAATTTTATAACCCTATTGTATGAATTACGACATTTAATAATATACTATTTTTGTTAATATTTGAAAAATTAAATTATCTCAAAATTTTCGGGTCTTTACATGACTGAACCAACGACTCTGATCTCTGCTTTATTGCTATCAAACATGACGTCAAAATCTGTAGTTCCTGTCAAATATCACAAAATGCACTTCAATTCATTCTAATGCTCTCTTTCTGGGTTTGCTATATACCTACTAACTATACCAACTGCTTGAGCAATATCGGAACGAGTACATACATAAGGCATCCTACGACCTTAGCATATGGTACTCGAGACATGTACTCCACCTCCTCTTCTATTTCTGGGCACATCTGTGATGACAGGTTAAACTGAGCTCCTAACGATGAGGAGATCGGTTTAGCATCCCGCATGCTAAATCTCTCTAAGACCTTCTCTACATAACCTTTCTAAGTCAACCTCAGCTTCTTTGCTTCCCTATCTCTTCGGATTTACATCCCAATGATCTACGTATCACCAAAATCCTTCATGTTGAACTCTTTGCTCAGCATCTTCTTCAGCCTGACAATGTCTTTACTTTATGGATATTTGCTTCAAATGTGGCAAGAGTGGCCACTTTATGGCATATTATCCATGATCTAAGGACAACAAAAAGGCCTATGCTCAAAGACCTAAGAAGTATCTAGCATATATCAAGGCTGGGAAGGCCAACACAAAGAAAAAAAAACAAAAATAATGATAGTAGACTCGACTTGGAGTGACACTGAATCTTCAGACTCAGAATCTGATGATGATCAAGTCTGTTTGATGGCTAAAAAAGAGTTCAACATAAATGAGGTACTTGACTTCTCAAACCCCTCTGTCACTACATTTGATTTGAATGAGTGGGTCCAAGAATTATCCCAGGAGCTCCTTAACTGTTCTAAGATATATAATAGACCATCTGCTTAACATGAGATCCTAATATCAGAGAGAGACGAGTTTAGGGACCCTGGTGAGGATGATGATAGTGTACTGACTCTGCTGAAGGCAGAGGTGGACACCTTGAAAGGTGTTATTGAGACTCAGGAGAGCCAGATCACTAGTCTGACCCAAGAGAGAGACACTTTGAAAGGTGTAGTAGAGACCCAAAAGGGCTAGATTAGTAGTTTGATCAAAGAACGAGACAACTTGTCTGTCACTATTAAAAAGTGAAACTTGCCTAAATATTTTGATCAGATTACTTCCAATGGATCCTTAAAAGAGGGAATTGGATGTGGTGACTTGAACCCTCTAGAGAAGGTCAAACTTAAGAAACCCACGTCAATAGTGCTTGTTAAGGAACCACTAGAACAGCCTTGGTCCCTTCGACGAAGTCTAATGATGAGGCATCTGCTGTATCATGTGGTAATCTGCAATCTCAAGACCAGACAAACTGCGTGAGACCATCTGTACCTAAATGACCAAAACCCAAGAGAACATCTGATAGAGACTCTCCTAGACCAAACTAGCATCATCTGAGAAGAAAATCTGTCATGTATTCTCAGAAACTCCCAATGCATAATTTGAGAGGGAGACCTGCTCAGCGTCCCCAAAAGGCCATAATGCCAACCAGACCTATTCATACTATTAGTTGTTATCTATGTCACAAGTTTGGAGACACTGCTAATACATGCTGGACTTATCCATCTCAGAGGAGGAAATGAATATGGGTTGCTAAGAATCTTTTAACTAACCTCTTGAACCCAAGATAATTGAAGACCATATGTGATATAAATATCTATCATGCAGGGACATCATACACAAATCTGGTACCTACACGGTGGATGTTCAAGGCGCATGACAGGTGACAAATCACTATTGTCTAATTTCAAGATCAAAAAATGGACCATGAGTTGTGTTTGGTGACTGTAGTATGTGAAAGACTACAGGTTACGGTACCCTTGGTACAGATACTGCTATCTTTAGCAATGTCCCATACGTTGAAGGTTTACAACCGAATCTGTTCTCAATTAGTCAACTTTGTGCCAAGGGGTATACTGTTGAATTTCGCAATAACCTATGTCTTGTAAAAGATCTGTCGAATAATGTTGTTAAGCTTGCAGGGATAAGAGTAGGATGTTGAATCAAACCCTAAGAATTTGATGATAAGCAAAACAGCTCTTAAGGAATCACTAAGGCAGCAGAGGTTCCAACCCAAAGAACAGAAGGGTACAAGTTAGTAAAATAGCAGAATGTAGATGTTGGGAATCAACAGAGTGCACCTTCATTGGTCAGACACTCCAAGTCAGAAGAGTTAACTAAGGCAGCAAAATGGATTCCAAGCTTCACAAATATAATCAAGTCACACGAGTAAGACGGATTATTCTAAGACTGAAGGCTAAACAGTAGAGCTCGGTACATGTAAAAAAGGCCGTGTCACAGTGATAGTTATACACAGGCTGTATTATTCTCAGATCGTTTTCAGAAGCATTGGAAATTGGCTTTGGACATTTCCTATTAGAAATCGATGGTTGAGATTATTTCAAAGTACGAAAGAGACAACGACTAGTAGAAGAGGCTTGTCTATAAAAGGAGGATGGCAGTAGAGTTTCGTTAGAGTTTTGACTATTAAAAACATACAAGTGTTGTGCTGTGTTGAAAGAAAGATCATTGTGCTGCATCAAAGCGTTCTCAGAGGCTCACAAACACTTTAAGAGGGTGTCCAGATTGAAGGCTAACTAATTTGTTGTAGAAATCACGAGAGCTCTAGAGAATCACTTCAAAAAAGGTGTCCAGTGCACCTGGAACAACATGTCCTTTGAACAGCACCAAAAATGATACTATCACAGATCAACTCTTGAACACTTCGACAGCTATACAGATAAGTTTCGCCTTCCCGCCAATGTCCGTTCACTGGTTTTGATTCGGCAGCTATACAGAATAACTTTTGATGGTTTCAGGTTCAATCAAATTCTGGACTGTCTGCCCAGGATTCTGTTCACCCATTCAATACTGAACTGCCATTTGATCTTTAGATGTATTTCCCTCATAGTTTGAAGCAGACGATTTCAGAGCATTGCAGAAACAATCATAGCAATCAAGAAAGCTAGCCTCATATATAGGTCAAGTTACAAAATCTCATGTAAATGGCTCAAAGCACGGTATTCAGAATCTCGTCAATGTAATCTTATAGTATCAAGATTCCACGATTCAAGGTAGAATCTCTCTTCAATTTTGCAATTTTTATGCTATAAAGCCTCCAATAGGACTTTCCTCTTGACAGGGAAGGAAAATTAAGCTATTTATCGAATTTCTGGATGTCTTCTTTCCCGAACCAAATGTTGGTCTTGATCTGAGATGAAGGTTTTTGAGATGGCCATGGTGTGTAGCATTTGGAATATTTCAGTAATGAGTTTCTATTGTGCGTTTTAATGACTAGAAAAAGCAAGGAACAAAGTCAGACATATTTTTAACCTATAAAACCAAATTCGGAGCGCCAAATGTATGAATAGAAAACAACGTATGTTCATGAAAAACAAGATACGACAAAGGAACTAACATATAAAGGTTTCATTGTAGCTAACCTGTCGACCATACCTTTTCCCAAACGATGCCTAGACACAAAGATTTTTTTCCTTGCCCCCATACACTCTGCATATCTATAATGGTCAAGCCGAAAAACTAACATACCAAGTAATCGTTGAATTTAACAGATGCATAGTGCACGTGGTAGATTTACAACATTAAGCAGCAATGGACGGGTTTAACTGAACAGCAAGTGAACTGAAATTATACCTCAAACAAAAGTTGAAACGGTTTTGTATATACCTGATGTCAAGCTCCAAAGAGTAGATGGCCACAACTTCAATCTAAAAGTACAAAAGCAAACAGAAACCTTTTATGTTTCCCATTAAAAATTGACATTGTTTGCAGACAAGTTTTCATACCATTTCATACGATCACCAGTCAAGAGTTGCCAGTTCCTTGCATCGAATTAGAAATGCCACAACGGACATGGAAAGCATTAAGACACCAGATCCTCTCAGCAAGAGCACCTGCCGGGCAAGCTAGAGATCAACTAGCTTTCGAGTTTCGATAATGCGGAGGAGATAATTACAACTGATAATTATATTTACATATCACAGACAATTATAGATTGGAATAACGCCGTTGTATTCATATAACTGACCCTACTTGATGGGATAAAGGCTTGATTTATTGTTATTGTTGTTACAAACAATTATGCTTGAAATATTTATTGCAGAAATTAGAGAGCATTCGGATATTCAGTGGTAAGCTCTGTTTAAGAATATGGTCTGCATATAGATGTATCACAACTAGTGCGCTACACAAAGCAGTCTTATTCATGCAACATAGAAAATGGTCAGGAAGCTATTATTCCCCTTCAAAATGGCGTAAGCATGCTGCTATATTAAATTACTTTCCATTTCTTCCACCCAAAAAAAAAAAATAAAAAAAAATACTATCCACTTCTGACTAGTTTGTTTAACAACACTAGCATCATATGGCTTTGAACTTTAACTCGCAAATTGGCACTAAGTAAACAAGGAGACATTATTTATAAGTACTGAGATCCATTTCCATGTAACATGCTATGCACATCAGAAAATCAGAAGAAGAAGATATGGATTGGAAAAGTGCACCTACATTAGTCAATGAAATTATGACCGTTTCTGTTCATGAAGCGGATTCATGAATTTCAAAAAATGACATAGGGTGCACAACATTCCACATAAGTCAAGAGTGAAAAAAATAAAATATAACTGCCTTTTAAATACAAATGATTTATGCTAATTTCGGTCAAGAAAAGCAAATTGATCAGTTTAGGCATGACTACCAAATTTTTGAATGAGTATAACTCACAGTTTATGTGCTCCCTTCCTTCTTCTGCACAGGTGCAGCTTCTGCAAAACAAAATTTATGTGTTCTCTCTCAAGAGGACATTAAGACAAAGACACTACGATGCAATAAAAATAAATACGAGAAGGGTGATACCTGATGGTTGAATAGTCAGCATTCAATTGATTTTCAATTTCAGTAAGATGCAATCTGAATAGAGGTGACCTGCAGCACAAGAGCGCAGCTCAATGTCATTGTTAATAGGACCGGAAAAAGAGAAAGAAAACAACGGTTCTTCAAGCAGCATCTCATCTAAGCCATATTGATATATTAGATCTCACATGAAGACGCTTGCCTCATTTGGTCATGAAAAAAGATTCGGCGATAGTGTATACAGATTTAGTAAGAAAAACTAATATCCAGAATTCTGATCTCAGCAGGATTGACACACAGATTCTCCTTTCATTTCGTTCCTTGTGGGTGACCAGGAAAAGCATTGCAACAGTAAGGGGCGAAAATAAGACAATCAAAGAATAATAGGACCGAACGAGATAGATCAAGTACCCAAAAGGAACTGCAACAGCCACAAGAGCCGGAGGCATCTTCAACAATAAACTTGCTAGAGTGCCCAAACCCACAAACTTTACCAGATACATCAAAATGTCGTCCGCCTAGTTAATAAGAGTGTATTAGATCGCAATATTAGGCCTTAGCAAATGAGAGCTTCAAGATCATACATAATTTCTGCATTCATAAGGAAAGAAAGTATTTCAAATAATAATACAGACCCGACAAGTACAATTGAAAAGAAGCTAAAATTAAACCTACTGAATGCGACTAGTCAGAGTTGACTCAATCATCCAGGCTGAGCAACAAACAACAACAATAACAAATCAAGCCTTTATCCCATCAAGTGACATCGGCTACATGAATACGACGGCGTCATTCCAATCTGTTATGTATATAATTTTCACAAGATCCAACGGGACTTTTTATATGTTGGCTGTCGATTACCTAACACACAATCTTCACCATTTGATACACTTCACATAATTGCTTCCTAAGTATGTATGTGCGAGTACTAGGTAACAAGGAGCGTTAGACAAACAAGGACGACAAGCCATACTTTTAATCAAAACGATCACGCGAGACTTTAGAAAGTAACTATATGGATTATCACATTTTCAGTAAGCTATACGTTAATCAATTTATCAACGCTTGCCTGTTTCAGAAAAGTCGATTCACCTTGCTTGCGGTGAATCGATGACTTGCTAATATCATCGTCCTATGAGCTTCTCAAATTGATTCAAAACAAATACTATTGATATTTGTTTTTGCAAGATAGCAACACGACGCAATTGCTCTTTGGATCTCTTTTTTTTTCTCATAATGTAAAATCATTCAATTCTTGGACTGAACATTCAAACTGCAACAATTTTTGAATTTTAAATGGGTGGGTGAGGAGAGTGGGTCGTGGTAAGGTTGATAAAGGTTTGGGTTAGGGTGTGGTTATATTAATATAGGGTAGTTTAGTTTTGGTGTGGTTAGCTTTGATTGAAAGGGTAGAGAGGCCCTTTTATTTTCTTGGATACCTAAATGTAAATCAAAATTAGATTGGGTATCAAAATCTACATTAAAAGATTTTAGATACCTAAATAGTAGGTCAATGTATATTGTGGTATATTATGAGTAATTAATTACCGTGTAACTAAATTAATGTATTGATTGAATGAATAACCAAAGAAACGGATAAAATCATCAATGATAGCCATCAAAAACCAACCAAAGAACCGAACAACATTTATGACATACTTCCATTGTGCAATACAACCAAAGAAACTGACTTTGATATGGGCAGATTTGATAACCTCTTCGCGATTAAAACATTGGTGTTATACTTGAACGTGATAACCTTGATATTGCTGCGGACCAATATCCATGGGACGTACAATGTTACCTAGACAATATTTATTGGTCTAGGTGGCCTGATGATACGATTTTATATTTCCATCTAATATAACCCGGTGGGTTATGTAAGATCGGATGAGTATCGATTTATATACAAGTTATATAACGTACGAAAGCCATATCCAAACTTTGAAAAATCTAATCTAATATATATCGTATTACTCAGTTGTTTTTAAGTGCGGCAAACATCGACAAATCATTTCTATAACAAACAGTATGACGGAACATTATTGTTATTTTTAAAAAATTACACATAAACCTTAAAACCAATTAAATAAAATCATTATTATCATTTCAAAAAAATATCAGTAAAAAAATTAAAACCGATTAAACAAAATCTAATCTAACATATATGTTAAACAATCAAAATCTAATCACTGTGATTCTACATGATAAAATTCTCAATTAAAAAAATAAAAATCATATCTAAATCTAATAACTATGATTTTTTTAAAAAAATAAATTGTTAGGTCTTTAACTTACCTAAACTAAATATAAACTTTAATATCTCAAATTTAACACAACATATTTGGATCAAATAAAAAAATATAAAATAAATACATACTAAATCTTTCACAAACAAATAATTATAAAAAACCCTAACAACTTTATACATGAAATCCTCATTTAATAAAATAAAATAATAACTTTTATCATTGTTTTAAATATCCCCGATATGAGTTGATATATCGTCCGATATATCCTTTTGGGTACCCTATCGATACGATATTATAAAATTAATCCGATATACAAAAAACAGGTCAATATCACTCGATACATCAGTCAAATCCGATATATCTTTTGATATACGATATAGCCATATATCGTCCGATATAATATTTTTTTTAATCATAGTCTATTTTTAGGATAAAAAAATATTTTTAAAACATTTTTTTCTTAAAATACATCAAAAAATATTTTTTGAATTGTTTTTTAGAAAAATCAGATTGGATCATAATTTATTATAACTATATATTCACGCAAGCGCCCAAGAATTCTAAGAAAAAGGACATTGGATCATCACAAGATTCATCAGAGGGGGAAATGGAACCTAACATACCACTCGCCGATGATTACAAATCATCGGAGTCGGACGAAACAGATGGAGAAGAAACGATTGAAAATGAAGATGAAGATTAGAGTAGATTTTAATCTTTATTTTGTAAAATAATATTGTTTTAGTGTTTTCAATTTTTTTATGTTTTGATTTTGCATATTTTCCAATGGTTTTTAAGCATTTCACTATATATTTCATTTATTTATATTACAATCCAAACTATATCCAATACTCATGCATATCCTTGATATATTATTTGATATCCGATAACCGATATGTTCTGACATTCGATATCCAATTTCTGATATCCGAGATTTAGAAACTTGATTTTTATCATTGTTATTTAACACTATTTTCTTTATAATTTTTTATCCCGTGCAATGCACGGGACAATATTCTAGTATTTTACTCTTTAAGATCAAGCACTTGTTCCTTATCCTCCTAATATATCTTTGAGCGTTTAATATGTTATTGTTCAATTATTTTGTATTTCATCTTAAATGTTATTGCTCCAGTCTAACAAATGAGTTTAATTGTATAATTTAATTGAGTAGGTTAACCCTCTTATCAAGCATATACATTTTTTTTTTCTCTCGCCACTCAATTTTCAAGGCCTTTCCTCTCCATTTCAACTGTTTTCTCAGAGCGGAATTTCCCGTTAGCCTTTACATTAGATTTTCTTTGAAGGTAGAAGCGAATATGAAATAATGAAGTTGGTTTTGTTGTAGCATTTGTTGGATTATTAACATAAATAGACAAGAATTTCAGATAGAGTACAAATTATTAGCTCCTTGTCTTTCACAAGGACATATCATCTCAATCTCTTCGAATAAAGTATACAAACATTCGTGCAGCGCGTATAGGACAACAAACTAGTTTAATTTAATTTAGATTTCATAACTTTTCACGGCCCCCAGAGTACAATAACGTTAGAAACAATCACAATCATCTCAATTGTGACAAGTATACATATTTTAGGTCCTCATTGGCAACAAACACTGCTCATCCTGTACACACATAACTAACATACTTAGAGGGTGAACAAGAGATTAATTTGATGTGATTGCGACAGCACACACCAATTTATGTGATGCTTGAAGTTGCAATAAGGATGTTGTGTTCTTTGAGTGGGAGTATGTGATACCATAAAACTTGTGGTGAAATATGACCTATAGGGTTTTGATTATATTATCTATACCAATACGATGCACTTTTTTTGGTAACCCATCATTTTAGAATTCCAAATTTAAACCAACTTAACCTTGAATAATACAGAGATAGTAACCTCCAGGGAAGTTTCTCAGGATATGGGGAAGTAAGACCAAAACATGTGGGTCTATGAGACGAGTTCTCAGCCTGGAAAGTAATTTTTAGTAACACTTGATACCGAGGATCGATCGGGGTGTTATAATCGCCCATTCACTCAAATAATATATGATAGTTGTCTTGGGTACAAGAAAAAAGGAGAGACAGTGCCAAAGAAAATTTTTGCATACCTTTGACTTCACAGCTTCCTGATCAAGAAGGCAACTTTGAGATCTTCCTCGAAGTAGGTTGTATATTTCTTGCATCTGATTTGAGATACTAGGAAAATCATTAGACAATACTGAAAAAGATTGAACTATAAATTCCCACCGGCTTGAAATGCACCCCAGTAGCATGATCTCCTGTCATTAAAAAAGAGCAAGACCATTAGGCCATATGGTCAGAGCTCTATTTCAGATGAAGAAAGGACACAAAGGGGAAAATTCGAAAATATTCTATTAACTATAGCATAGACATAAAGCATGTCATGACTTAAAAATAAGCAAGAGAAAAAAGAACATGGCAAGTTTACCTGAATCCCCATCATACTACTTGTACAAATGCCTGAGTCACCACTCAAATTTTGTAAGATACAAGTTGAGCAAGAGAACTGTACAAAGGCTGTTCTTACCACAATTTCGAGGAGAACATCTTCTCTGACTTCTGATGAGATATTCAGCTGCTTAAAGACATTAGTCCCTTCATCTTTTGTGGAAAATATAAGGGTTGCCCCAGAAACCAATTTAATTGTTCTCTTGTCAAGAAAATACGACAAGTTCTTTGATCTCCAGAGTCTCCAAATGCCATAATCGGATTGTACTTGGCATCTGTGATCAAGTAAAAACTAGTCACCAGAACACAATCCTTAATTTAGATCCTATTGAGTGAAAAGTAAGATGTACGATTTATGGGCTTTCTATCACAAGCTTCAACATTTGGCAGAGATAATTCTTCAACGTAGTATGAGAGCAAGTTCGGTTAACAGGTTAGAAGTTAGAATCTGGTGAGCTCATTTGATTAGCACATGGTATGACGGTATTGGTGGCCCAACAACTGTTCATGAGACAAGCATAAACAAGATCATTTGGGAATATACATGAAAAACAAGCTGGATAACTGTAGACATGGGAATGTTCAGATGATAGACTCATAAGTGGTTAATAATGGTGCTTTAGAAAGAAACAAGCATTTATCTACACTGATACCATGAAACGAGAAGTCACAATGCTTCAGAGACCGAGGAAGTTCCCATAGTCACGTTTAATTAACATACTAAAACTGAAATCAAGTTACTAGGGATGAATTCATAAGGAAGTGCTTTAGGCATGCCCTCTCTGATATAAGGAAGAAAAATGATCGATCCAACCTGGGAAATTAAAATGTTTGAATCAAAGGGAATATGATTAATTAAATCCTGGGAAATATAAGGAAACTGACCATATTGGAGAATGAATATTTACAATGGAAAATGACAGATCGTAATGCCCATATCATTAGCCAGATTTGACTCTTCTGAACACCAAATGCAGAACTGTATTCATACTTACCTTGCAGGAGCGTCATGATTGAGTTGTCTCTTGTAGAAGCTATAGTTTCTCTTAGTCAAATCATCACCACTAATGCTCGCTTTAACAATGTCTAAACTAGTCTCAG
>JAOVYX010022290.1:0-14791 GCA_035668315.1 Drosera spatulata | reverse complement strand
TTGTTGTTATTATTACTGCTATCCTGCACGTACATGAATATAAGTATTTCTATTCTCCTGTTTGGCATATGATTGCTCGGTGTTGTTTGCATTGCATCCTGTTTGTGCATGGAAAACACATGATATAATAAGCATGTCGGACCACTGAAATGGACATGTATCCTGTGTTACTGGGCTTCCAAGCTCACGGTTACGTGTTTGTTTCAGATAATAAATGATCGTGGGATGGATCGTCTCACAGCAATGTTTATTAAATTTGGATTACAGAAACATTTTCTTTGTATTTTTGGATATTCGATTTTCGTGTAATAAAGGACAATGTAAGTTGGACATTTCTTGATAGTTTCTATGTTTCTGATACTTAAACCCCTTGTAATCTTGTCGCCTTGCTTCGAATGAACTTTGGAGCGACGGTAACGCCACGTGTCAAGCAGGTGTTGGACAGGAAATCTTGGGACGTTACACACAGTTTCTACAGGATTCATCCTTACACTGAAAAACGGAACAGTGATGCCTTGCTCCTGAAACCAATACAAAAAATCTGTCCATTTGCAACAGTCACTTTTGTCGTAAATTTCATCGCAAACAGTGATTAATGACGGATTTACGATTAGAACTGACTGTCGTAAAAAATCTAGTCGTTAATGGTTTTAGTGATGGAATACAGGATTTTCGTCGCTAATTTACTAAAGAGCTGTCGCTAATTTACAACAAACTGGGTGTTAGTCGCTGACCTAGGTGCCAGAAGGTTTGCGATGGATTTCCTTGTCCGTAGTAAATTAGCAACGACACTGTAGCAAATTAGGGATGGCACTGTCACAAAATGGCTACGGTTCTATCGCAAAATAATTACGGAACACAGTGTCATCGTAAAACCTCAATCCTGGACTGCTTTATTTTGCGAAGGAATTTGTCAAAAATTAGCTACGAAGTAGTATTTTTTTCTTCTCAAATCTGGTTTTTAGGGGGGAAAAAACTGAATTCTAGTCTCGCCTGCTATATACAAGCAACCATGCACCCAAAGTATATGTTTGGGGTGTCAAACAACATCAACACTAATAAAACATCTAAGTCATATAAAATAATTGAAATAAAACAAGTTACACGATACTATTGTCCAAGTAACCAAAACATCCAACAAAAAGCACCAAACACCAAAACTTAAAACACATGAGTCTGCTCGGACGCGTCGGGAGGGAAACGGTGGATCACGAGGCTGATGAAGAGGTCGATCAAGCGGGTTGCTGCTGCACTGATATTGCTATGACAGCCATTGGACCAACTATGTTAGCTTGTCAATGCGTGTCGTCTTCTTCGATCTCGCGTCACACCACACCACCTAGCCAAGCTTGCCGTCTTTCTTGGTGTATGTCTTCTTAAACAACTCAATCTTTTTTGTTTTTCTCTTCAACTCCTTTTCTTGCAAACAAACCATCAATAAAATACCGATTATACATCATTTTAATCGGCGATAAAATTAAAGGAATAAATTTATACACAATTGAATTTGCATAATTAAACAAGTTTTTTACCATCTTCAAGGCGACACTGACCGTAGACACCGATCCCTGTGAATGCTTCGTCTCTCCTTTGCTCCTGTTCTCCTGAGCACGCTGCGATCAATCTTGAAACTGTTTCGACTTCTACAGCACCTTAAGAGTCTCCTCTGTCTCGTCATCATACCAAAGGATCTTCTTCCCCTTTTGTACAACTTGCTTCAATTTGTGCTCGCTGTCACGAACCCGATCGATCATCTTTGCAATCATAACCAATCATACGACCCTTCCAACGATCATTGAACCATATGAAGGAACCCAATCGTCAAACCAACCTCCATCGATCAATGAATTAACTCAATTAACAAAACCAAAACCTTCAGCACATGTAAGAATTCTTTACATTCACTAATCTAGTGAGTGAAACTTAATCTATGTGAAATACACAATCCTTACATTCACTAACATTAAACAAATTATCTAAAGTTTTTTATGATGAACAAGTTCTATCTAGAACCTAAGTATAAAAATTTTATGAGCAACAACTTCTATCTAAATTACATATAAAGTTCTTATATATTTTTTTAAGATCATAAAATCTCTTTCAATCATAAAAAAACAAAAATAGAAAACAAAATAAAAAAATTCAAGCACACCAATGATAAATCTCTTCCCAACACAATCACAACCTCTTTTCATTCCACATATTTCAAACATCAAAGACAAAATCAACGATCAATCAACTCTATTATCATCGACCCAATCATAAACACAATCACAATCTTCATCCATTCCACATATTTCAAGCAATCCTAAATCGAGACACTCTCGATCCCTCCCAGTACAACCAAATCGCCCCAATCTTCGACAATGCATCAACCACTAACACATCAACAACTAAATCACAAGAATAATTGAGATAAATTTAGAAATTCACTTTGATTTTAGAGATTTAAGAATTTTGTACTCCCTTAAAACGGCTTCTTGCTCCCGAGCGGCTCCGATTAAGGGTTCAAACAGAGATAGTATACGCCATGAAGAGAGATCCGAGGGTGTGAGGCGGAGATGTTGGGCGTCAGGCGACAACCTATATTGGCCTTGTCTGTATCGGTTCGGCTCCGATTAAGGCGGCAGGCGGTAGGCGAAGGGTGGCGAAGGATGAGAGGGGAGGACGGTGAGAGATCAGACGGGGTGAGAGGTAACGGAGGCAAGGTCGGATTTGCTCGGATTGCGATGGTGTATGGGTGTTTGTTTTGCTCGGGCGAAATGAGGGAGAAAATAGATCTGATTTCGGGGATAATTAACAGGTTGCGACGGAGAAAATATTCCTGTCTCTAATTTACGACGGAAAGGATTTTTTGTCTCTGATTTGCGACGGACAATACTTTTTTTGTCGTTAATTTGCGACGGCCACAGGTCTCCGACTCTAAAAATTTATTGCGACTAACTACGTTTTATTCGTTGCTAAATAGTGAATGACTAAATGATGATAGTCACTATAACATTGTTTTCTTGTAGTGAACTGGCTAGCTTGTATGCAACCTTAGCTAGAGCCAAGCCGAGTCCATTTACTTACAGTTATCATAGAATAAAAGTACTCAACCTGGCCATTGTTAGAATATTAATTTTAATATCCTCATTAGTGTCGATTAAATTAATTATAATTAATCAGGTTAATTAATTGATCTAATAAATCGTGATTATCAAACTCTTAATCAAGTCGAATATGGGGTGGTTGGTGTGGAGTGGACTTTAGGCCCAATGGGTCAGGTTTAACGAACCCCTGATAAGAGGCTCCGTTAGGACTTCCATATATATGATAGGTCGTTTCTTCTGAGCCTCATTCATATAAATATGTTCATAACGTACAAGATGTCTCATCGAGCCAACGACCAAGATGATCAGAGGAGTAGTACCAGTTCCGTCCAGTCGTAATTTCTTCCGCTGCAGATCTATATTCAGAATTATGAAAAACTCTAAAGGTAATTCTGTATTCGTTTATATTAATTATGTGATGTTTTATGTCGATCTATGGCTAAATATAATCAGCTAAAGCTTACATGTGGTGTCAGAGCGACCATAGATTTGATATTAGAATTCACGATTTTGTGAGTAAGAGATTCACAGTTCATGAAATTCGATTTGTTTCATGGGTCGGTCAACTGGTGGAAATGATATTGTGAGCTTCAACCCATGAAACTTGACAGATTACGTATATTGGTCTTTCGTTCCTTTGTAAAGAACTCCATGGGTTTCAAAGGTGAATCAGTAGAACTTGATCATCTCAAGTTCGTCTTCGTGACCCATGATAGATGATTAAAAAGATAAATGAAATCTATGCAATTTAGATGCTAAAGTCTATTCATCATCGATCTCCCCGGTTTTGAACTGCACGATTGCCAAGTCAATGAATTAATGGCGGCGATCCAGCTGAAGTTCAAGTCGGTGGAGGTTGAAGGTAATGGCGGTGATGATGAACATATGAAGATTAATATGGTTAAGAAAAGAGAAAGAAAAAAAAAAACATTACGGCTAGGCGGTGCACGCTTCTGGATGAATCTGGGAGAGTTGATGAAGTACAAAATATGGAGAATCTCTTTTGTCAACGCGTGGGGATGAATTGGATTGTGTCGGTCTGCAGTTCTTATCTCCATTTTGTGTTTTTTACCTGGACTCATGCATATAGAGATGTTTTGTTTCTTCTATATGTGGGCCCGTGAGTTTTACATTTTAGTGGACTGAATTATTTTTTGATTTGGACTTATTAATAAAATAAAAAGAGAGAGAGAGAGAGAGAGAGAGGGGCTAAATCCATGTAAATAGAACAAAAGTGGGACACTTGCTTTGTTAGGTTAGTTGTCAAGCCTGGGCCTGATGTAAAAAAACTTATGGGCTTAACAAAATAAAGAGTAGGAATTTCATAACGCTATTCTTAGTAAGCCCAATCAATATAATGCGCACAAGTCTAGTTTATCTTAATATAATGCGCACAAGTCTAATTTATCTTGGGATGAACATTAAAGTTTAATAATTCAATTTTATGTTTGGACGATCTAACTTTTATGTTACGGATCGCATCCGATTTGGACTAACCATTGAAAAAATAATTAAGACCCTACATATGGACAATTAAGATAAAATGACATAATTAGCACCAAGAGCGGTTATAAAGTTTTATACCCCAGTAAAATAAAACCATAATTATGTGAGTGACATAAAGATATCCCGTTCGAGAAATTCAGGGTTCAGTTGGATGCAGTCCCCTAAGGGATCTTCTTGAGTAAATTTTGCATTGTACCTCATAAAGGTTTTGGGATGTCTTCGATTTTAGCACATGATCACACTACCCAAAGGAGGTGGTTATGCATTAAAATTTGGAGGGATACATAGGAAGTATATGGTTGAAAAGTGACTACCTGGAGGGGTCTATACACTCAAAGATGGTAGATCGCAGCGGTCGGAATAAATTCTCAGATCCGTTACCATGTCAGAGCTTGCATTCATCCCAAAGGTATTTGTTTGATAATGGGTACAATCTTCAATGGGTATGCATATACAGTTTCTCAAGTAACACATTGGTTACTCACATGGTGTTGATTGTTATTTATTTCAGTCACCTCCTCAATCAACAACAATGTGGTTATAATAAAGATGCTTAACGACTCTAATTTCAAAAAGTGGAAATAGGATTTGCTCTTTGGCTTGGAGGTGGCCGATGTGCATCAGGCCTTGTTCTGGATAGATCAGTGACACCTACAGCTAAAAGCAGTGCTGATGCCAGGGCGAAACATGCTGCTTGGCTAAAAAGCAACCGAATTTGTTTACTTTCCATGAGGAGAATAATTTTGGAACACTTGAAAAGTGACCTGCCAACTGACTGTACTGCTAAGGAATTGTTACAAGCAATCAGTGAAAGGTATCGTGTCTCATCCGATACAAAAATTGGGACACTTTTGTAAGGACTTTTTGAGATGAGATATGATGAAGTCAACGGTGTCAGGGATTATATTATCCGGATGGTGGATTTTTAGACTAAGCTTCAAGCACTCAAAGTGGTTCTTCAAAATACCAGCATTGTGCATCAAGCGTTGCATACTCTTCCTCCCACATTCAGCATCATCAAGACCAACTACAATTCTCAGGATGAGACATGATCTATTAATGATCTGATTGCAAGGGCTGTTGGAGAAGAGGAGAAGTTCAAGAAAGAGAAAGGTCAGCTTTCCTTGTTTACCTCAGGTCATAAGTTTCACAAAGGCAACACCTCTAAGGGTAAGGCTCCTCGAGATAAGCGTAAGCCTCGTAAGGATTCTAGTCAGACCTATGGGGTAGGACCTAAAGATACATCTTCTTTTAAGAAGGTGGAAGGTGATCAATACTTCTTTTATAAGAAGGTTGGTCATGTGAAAAGAGATTGTCATAAGTTTAAAGCTTGGTTGGCCAAACGTGAAAATACAGATAATGATTCTATGGTCATGGTTTGTGAATCCAATTTATCTGAAGCCCCGTCAAGTTCATAGTGGCTAGATAGTGGTGCAACTAATCATGTTGCTTTTACTGTTAAGGGATTCATAAACAGAAGGAGGCCAAATAAGGATGAATCAAAAATCACGGTTGGTAATAACTTGGATGTTGATGTAGAGTTTGTGGGAGATGCCTGTCTTCTTTTGGAGTCTGGTTTCAAGTTAATGTTAAGAAACGCTTTCTATATTTCATCTTTCAGATGAAACTTGGTGTCAGTTCCCTTGTTAGATATTGCTGGTTATGCTTTTGAGGTAAAGAACTCTGTGGTCATAGTCTCTTTTGGTCCTAATATTATGGGACATTGTACTTTATCTCATGGTTATATAGATTGTATTTGACTCCCACAGATATCTATGCATGCTACAATATTTGCAATGTCACATCCAAAAGACATCTACTAAAGGATCTGTCTTTCATGTTATGGCATAAGAGATTGGGTCTTATCTCTTACTCATTGTTACTTTATCGGTTATCCAGAACATTCGAAGGGATAAGGTTCTATAACCCTTCTGGAGGTGTCAGAATTGTGGAATCGCAAACAGCCAAGTTTTTGGAGTTGGATGTGGTAGAGCATGATAGTTTATTGCCTACTTTATCTTAATCCTTACCTGTTTCAATGGGAGTCAAGCCATCTGCACCGACGACTGTCTCTTATGAGGGGCAACCACCTATGACCGATGTTGTTCTCGCTAATGCTTCTCAAACACCACCTGTATTATCAGAGGCTCCACCTAGACGATTCACAAAAGAGAGAAGAGCAGCTATTCCTGACTATTATTATAACGCCCCGACTTTCACATCGTGAGCGTTATCCGTCACGGATCCAACCCGTGACAAGGCCAAGTAACCCGGACGGGTTTAGAGATATAGAGAGTTAAGGAATTACTTGTATATCATCGTTAGATCATTTTCAAATACTCTAAATTTATTCTATGAGGTACGAGTATTGAATATCGACTTAGTTACAAGGTTCAATGATCCAATTTATTATAAATCCTTACGTTACATGTCCTGATGCTCCATCGAGTCAAAGATAGGTTTATATTACATTATTAGCAAAAGTACGTGAGGTAGCTATATGCATGCAATTCTCACTCTACTGGACGTTGTCCTCGACCTGTTGGTTACTTGCAAACGGAACGCATAACCCTTGAGTATAAAACTCAGTAACCTAGAGTATATGAATTTCATTTGCAGGGAATTCCGCTGACCTATGACGAATCTGTGAGTCCCAGTAAAACGTTTTTATAGTGTTATAAAAATATGAGCGTCATATCATACAAGTACTTTTGTTTGTACGTCTTCACGTCTTTTATGTCTTTTCTTTTCTTTTTTTTTTTTTTTTTTACTATCACGAGTTCATGACTCGACTCGAAAGACAACTCTAAAGACATGACAGGCTCTGAGTACAGAGATAGTACGTCAATCGGTATACACTATAAAACATATTCCAATTCGATTTAATCCACACCTACAAATCTGTACGTCGCAGTAGCGTCATTAATGCGTCACACCTCTTGTGTGCTTTCAATGAGGTTCCGGATACCAGCATTGAAGAGGGCCTCCCTGCAGAGAGTCACCCGTGGCCCTGTCACGACGACGTCAAGCCGTTTCATGCATGCTAAGAGGATGGGGAATGCCCAACGCTCCTTAACTAGTTCCTCGCCCATGACGATGACTCAAAGAATAACGTTTTAACATCCACCCAGGCTTATTTATAAAAACAATGAATGATCCAAATGGATCCAAGATGGGACACTAAGTATGACCTTCTTCATGATAATTCCAAAGGATGTAAACATTGATCACGCTAGACCTAGGAAGGGACGCCTTGCTCAACCTTCACAATATTTTCAAAGAAAATGACCAACGATCCAACGGATCCAAAAGGGACGCGCAATGCTCGACCTTCACAGCCCAAGGACACATATGTATTGTTTTATTCATTTTTTGTTAGTTCATATCGCTAAGATAATGAAACCAAGCCATGCGTATTCATGTCCTTTTTATTTAAGCATTTAGGGGTCATTTTCGTTTATTTCCTGTAACGCCCCGGCTTCACATTAATAGCTTACAATTTCGAATACCTGTTTTAAGTTACAGTATTGGTGCAAACATAATCCAGATCAAATATTACATTAAACAAATAGACATCTGATCTGCTATAATATCCGAAAGCATATGAGATCATCTACATGCATGTAAGCTCATACTAAGAACCTCCAGGTGCAGTTGAGGGCATACCTGTAATTGAAACACATAACCGTGAGCTAAAGAAGCTCAGCAACCTAAGGTGTATGAATCTCAATTAAAGGAGGCTTCCGCTAACGGCTATGGCAACCACCGAAAATCCCTAAAACATTTTAATAATATGATAGGAAAATATATGTGCCATATCAAATAGTATCGTTTTACATTGCTTTATAAGTTTTCGTATCGCTTTTAAGAGTCCTTCCTTTTTACATTTGCTTATGTTTCATGACTCAACTTAAAAGGGCAACTTCAAGGATATGACCGACTCAAAGTACAGAGATAAAGCGTCAATCGTCAGCCGGGCTACCCAATAGATTCTATTTTCGTACCTGCATATTTTGTACGTCGCATTGCACCTCTTGTTCGCTTTCAATGAGGCACCGAATGTCAGCATTGAGATAATTTGGGTCTCTTTGTAGAGAACAACCCGTGGCCCCGCTATAACGACGTCGAAGCCACTGCATGCATGTAAAGAGGATGGGGGATTCCCATCGCTCCCTAGCTAATTCTCACCCGTGACGATGACTCAGAGGATAACACTGGAGTACACTGACTCAAGCCCAAACCACCAAGGCTTATTCAAAGAAAACGACCAACGATCCAACGGATCCAACAAGGGACGTCAATGTCGACCTTATCAGTTCAAGGATGCGATATCTCTTATTTGTTCGCTTTTTTATTAGTTCACATAGATAGTGTAACTATGCTCTACATCCCCGTTTCCTTTTTATTAAATCGTTTAGAGGTCGTTTTCATTTTTTTTCCCCGAGAGGGTACATATATATTATACTAGTGCGTATTCTAGTCTATTTCAACCCCAAATAACCCGCATCACATATCAACATATAAAACAATCATTTCCAATCTCGATCCTAGTGTCAAGGTTTGCTATTATAACCCGATCCCCCTCGTGGTGTAATTAGTATCCCTTTTTAGTACATAAATCTCGTGATCGAGTAAAACTCGTCGTATCGCCACTCCAAGCACCCATATGTCTAAGGAAATACGTCCATGGTATTTTAAGATCATAAATAGCATTAATTTACGTGCGCATGTGTTCATGCATGCACCCATGCATATTAATTTTATCGAAACCCTAGTTTCGTTATTGTCTTAAAATATCAACCAAGCAACCAAGCATATCATCGCCCTCATGGCGGTACTCTTCTCATCACATTCATCATAACACACCATATTGATGAAATATTAAGCACGAGGCGGATTGAGAGGGGCTAGGTTACCTTTGAAGTGTATTTAACCCTAGTTTTACTTAGGGTTAAAGAATCCTTAGATCCTTTGATACCCAATATCACCCGACGTCACCAAGGCACTTCACCTTGCTCCTCCCCCCCCCCCCCCCCCTCCTTGTCACCCGCTGGCCATCGGACTTTGACAGGAAGTTCGTCGGAAAGCTTCGTTTAGTCGTTTTACGCTTGTTCATGTGCATCCCTTGGTACCCATGACATCAAGAACCCTTCCCCCGCTCTGCCACCCCGCTGTCCTTCCTCTTGTCACCGCTAGCTATCGGATACTGGCCTAAAATATGCCGGAAGTTTGCCAGAGTGTCGCTGGAAAACTTCGACGAGGCGATTTAAGCTTTTTTCCGTTCAAACTTCAAAACTAAGGATACCCAAGCCTCATCCCCTTCGCTGCCTATCTGCCACCGTCTTCCTGGAGCCGCTGGTGGCCGGAGGACGTCGTCGGGATGCCGAGGTTACTGGTAGCAATGATGATGGGTTCAAGTGCGGTGGCTCACGTGCGTAGGGGAGTTCTTTGTGGTCGCCGGAGGTCTCCGGCTATAACGACGAGGCTGTTTGTGGTAGTTGGTGGGTGGCCAAAGTGGTGTTGGTGTTCAGCGATGCCAGTTTCGGTTCGGCGAAGAACATGGACGGCTATGGCGGTTGAGATAGTGGTGATGGTGCTGCAGTGATGTGGTGATGAAGATGGTGGCTACCTGGTGATGATCTCCTGGTGATGGCGATTGGAATGAGGGCGGCTGGTGGAGGTGATGGTGAAGAGGTGGCGGCGTTGGCTGTGATGATGATGAAGATGATGGCGGCGGCGGTGTGAGGAGATGATGAAGATGATGGCGGCTGAGGGAGTTGGTAAATAATGATGGGCGGCGATGGTGACGGCGTGGAGATGATGAAGAAGATGGTGAGTGTGATGGGAGGAGAATGATGAAGATGATGAAGAAGAACAGGCGGCGGCGGCGGGAAAACGGGGAACTTGTGGGAGTGTGTGCATGTGAGGATTAATTCATTCTCCCTTAATGTCTCATTCAGTCTATTATTTGCCTAAATTTTGTAATATTAATTCATCAATAATTTATTTACATCGATAGATTTATCCCATAATTAATAATACCACGTTCTATGTAATATTCATTATTTATGGGATTAAAATCACTAGCCCTAATGCGCAATGTTTGTAACGTTATAACGTTATTTATTTGTAATATTTATTATCGCAACGATTATTTAATTATCCCAAATATTGCATCGTCATATTTGATTTAATAATCAAATATTTTCTTGGATTAAATCTATAACCATTAAGCGTGACTATTTTTAATTCGTAACGTTATATACTTCTCTCTCTATAACATTCATATTTAACATCTTTTATTCGCTCTTTATTTACATACGTACTGTACGTATGTTATATATTTATTTTTAAATTCTCAAAATTTTTGGGTATTACATTTCTCAAGAGGGCATATATGTTATAATAGTGCGTATTATAACCCATTTCAATCCCAATATCCCACATCACATATCAACCACATAAAACAATCATCCCCGGTCTCGATCCTGATGTCAAGGTTTATTATTACAATCTGATCCTCCCATGGTATATTTAGTACCATTTTAATATATATATATATATTAAACCCCGTGATCAAATATAATTCATCATAGCACCACACCAAGCATGCACACATATAACAAAGTTCTTATATATGGCATTTAGGGATCGTAATTAACATTATTTTATGTCCGTATGTATCCATGCACATATATTTTTGAAACCATAGTTCTGTTATCGTATAAATTTTGTAATTAAGTATAATTTCTCATATCACACATTAAGCATACACATATTCAAAGAAGTACGTTCATGACATTTTAGGATCATTATTAGCGTTAACTAGTATCTCCTAACCTAATGCATTTCGTTATCGTCTCAACGCATCAATCAAGCGAACAAGTATATCATCGTCCTCCTGGCGGTACCCTTCTCATAATAATCATCACAAGACATCATATTGATGAAATATTAAGCACGAGAAGGATCGAGAGGGGTTAGGTTACCTTTGAAACGTGTTTAACCCTAGTTTTATTTAGGGTTAAAGAAACCTTTAGAAACATTAGAACGTTCGACACCTAAGGTCACCACCCCACTGTCCGACTCTTGTCATCGCTCTGTCCCCGTTGTCGTCACTGTCCAATGGCCGGAATATAGTCGAAAAAACGTCGATAAGGCATTTTAAGGCTTGTTTACGTTCCAACTTCGACACCCATGACACCCGATGTCATAAAGTACTTCGTCTTGCTCTGGTATGCTTTGTCACCGTTGGCCGACGGGGTTTGGCCGGAAGTTGGCCGAAAAAGCTTGTCAAAGTGTTTTCAAGTTTGTTTAAGTCCAAATCTCGAAACTCAAGGCACCCAAGCCTCACTACCTTCACTGTCTACCTAACACCACTACTCTGGACCCGCTGGTGGCCAGAGAATGTCACCGGAAATGTTGGGTTTCCCAGAGGAGTGTTTTCATGGTTTCTCGTCTCAACTTCAAGGCGAATCCAAGTAGGGCTGCATGATTGCGTTTACTTGTCGCGGAAGAGTCCCTGATAGTCGTTGGAGGCTCAGGAAGGTGGTGGTGTCATGGGTTTTGTGCATTTCACGATGTTGGCTTGTGGTTGGCCGTGGAGGTGGCTTCGGGGAAAACGAACGATGGCTCAGCTTTGGGTGAGCTCCGGTTGCAGTGGGGAGGCGACGATGGTGTGTTTGTGATGGTGGTGTGTTGAAGATAATGATGGTGTAGTGGTGGAGAGGCATTGGTGTTGGCGATGGTGGACGAAGCCGGTTTCGGCTAGGTGATGGTGAAGCACGAGGACAATGATGGCGATAAGAGTGGTGGTAGCTTGGTGTTGATGTTGGCGCGAAGGAGGTGGCGACGGTGAATGATGGCGGTATGGTAAGGGTAGCCAGAGGTTGTGTTTGATTGTGTTCTCGGTGTGTTGATGGTGGCGGGGCAGTATGGAGGCGTTGATGGTGATGAAGGTGGAACATTGGTGGCGCGGTGGTGGAGGTGATGGTGGTGAGGCTGGTGATGATGTGGTGATGGCGGAGTGAAGGTGGTGGTTTGTGGCGGAGAGATGTTTAGCGGTGGCGAGGCGTTCCCTTGGTGCTGAGGAAGGGAGTGAGTTTCAGGATATAAAGTCTGCAGGGGACAAATTTCAATGTACCGTGATCGTGCACTGATATGTTTTTTTTGTATGGGCAATCAAGTTTCGGACGGAGAAATGAAATGCAGGCGGGTGAAATAGATTTCGGGTAACGGAAAAACGTACGCATAGTGAAAATATACCCTTAACAATTTACGTCAGTTTGTTATTTATCCTAATTTCATACTATCAGTCATCCATTAATTAATTCGTGACGATTAAATTATCCAAAAAATATCGATATCGTATTCCATTTAATAGTACAAATTTCCAGGGATTAAAATTGGTACGCCTAACGTGCAATATGCTTAATGTTATAACGTTATATTATATCATAATGTTAACGTTACTTATTCGTGAGTTTTATTCGCGCGTTCATAATATACGTACTTTACATATATTTTACAGAGTAATATAACATTACTATTTTGTTATATTTGCTCGTACATACTTCTCTTATTAAATAGAGAAATTTATATACGTATTTAACATATTTTTAAAGTACGAAATTTTGGGGTATTACAATTATGAAGTCTATCTCGGTGAATAGGATTATGACATTGGTTATGTTATTGATCTTGTCGCATATTCAGCTGCCATTTCTAGTCCTCAAGCAAACTTGTGGGTAGATGCCATGAAGGATAAGATGTAGTCTATGAAGCATAATGATGTCTTGGAGCTGTGTGAGTTACTTGAAGGATGCAAGACTATTTGTTGCAAATGGATCTACAAGACCAAGAAGAATCCTGATGGGAAGATTGAGAGGTTTAAAACTAGACTTGTTGTAAAAGATTTCAGTCAGAGAGAAGGAAAAGGTTATAATGAAATCTTTTCTCAAGTTTTCAGCAAAGATTTTTTCACAATTATTATGGCACAGATTGCTCACATCAACCTGGAGTTGCATCAATTGGATGTGAAAACTGTTTTTCTCAATAGTAGTCTTAAGAAAGAAGTTTATATGGTACAGCCTGAAGGTTTTATCATGGAAGGCAATGAACATCTTGTATATAGACTCAAGAAGTCCATATATGGACTCCTACAAGCATCCAGACAGTGGCATTCATGTTTTGATGGCGTTATTACTTCATTTGGATTTTTGGAGAATCCAATGGATCCATGCATATACCACAAGATCAGTGGGAGTAAATTCATCTTTCTCTTTCTCTTTCTTATTCATCTTGCTCGCCAGCAGTGATTTGGATTTACTCCATGAGACAAAGCGCTTGTTGTCAAGAGAATTCGATATAAAGGATCTTGGAGAAGCTAATTTTGTCCTTGGCATACAGATTACTAAAAATCGCTTTCGTTATTTGCTAAGTCTGTCTCAAAGGATATACATTGATCGTATTTTGGAATGATTTAACATGCCGGATTACAGACCTTGAGTGGTACCTGTTACTAAAGGTGATAAGTTGAGCCTATCACAATGTCCTCAGAATGATCTAGAGGGAGAAGTTATGAAGATAGTACCTTATGCAAGTGCTATTGGGAGCATCATGTATGCTCAAGTGTGCAGAAGACAAGATGCTGTTTTTGTACCTGAACTTCTTGGTAGATATCAGTCTAATCTAGGTCAGGATCATTGGGTAGCTGTCAAGAAGGTATTGAGGTACATGAAACGAACCGAGATTATAAGGTAATATATCATAGAGTGGAGAATCTACAGCTTGAAGGTCGTACCGATTCTGACTTTGTTAGTTATCCAGATGACAGAAAATCGACCTCAAGCTATATGTTTATGATGGCAGGCGGAGCTGTGTCCTGAAAAAGAGAAAAGCAGAAGTCATTTGCGTGTTCAACCATGAAGACAGAATTTGTAGCATGTTATAAAGCAGCTAATCGAGCCATCACACTGAGGATTCATGCAAAAGCTGAATGTTGTTGACTTTGGGTTTAGATCCATCCGGTTGTTATGTGATAATAACTTTGTTGTGTTGTTTGTTAACAATAATAGAAGTATCACAGGGTCTAAATTCATAGAGGTGAAGTATATGGCTGTAAAGCCCCAGAAAATTACGATTAAATAAATATAAAAATTTTGATCAAATAATAGTTCGAAAATTAATAAACG